>JAOUQU010113524.1:0-26343 GCA_028566735.1 Ammoglanis amapaensis
TATGTATGCTTTGGCAATACGAATGCCCATATTTGTCATGCCAATAAAGCATCTTTTGAGTTTGAGTTTGAGTGTGTTTATACATGTGCTAGTCTCTAGATGGCGTGTTGTGTAAGCAGCATATAGCATATAGTATAGTTGTCGGTTACAAAATCTTTACCACTAGGTGGCAGCACGACTCTGATAATTGTGAAAACAGATGAAAAGCAAATTCCATACTAGCTTCTTTATTTCAATGTGAATAACATTTATTAAACTTTCTCCTTAAACTTTATGATTTTTTTCTAGTTAGTGGCAATCATAATAGCACCATGCAAAAATATTATTATTTTTTTACATTATTATTATTATTATTATTATTATTATTATTATTATTATTATTATTAAATATTAATTATTTATTATTTATTCATACATTCTAGGTAAATAGGGACATAATGCAATGATTAGCTTAGGAGAAAGTCTGGAAAGTAAATCTAAAATAGTTTTGCCTTCAGCACATTAGTACATTCATCCAGTTGCCCTAAAGAAAGATGCAAATTGGAATGATGAATGCCACATATACTGATCTCCACAAATATTTTTCTGTATGGCAAATCAACACATTATAGACATGCATTTTTGAGGCTGACTGATCAGACTTAAAATTTCCATGCTCTGATGTTGGACATGAAGAGCTGGCATTTCATCTGACATACTAGGGCCCAGGGAATTCTGGAACATTTCTGCAAAAAAAATGATTGATTGATAACTGAAGCACATTGTACTGGGTTTGGTGACACTGGTTCCTGAAAAATTCAATCCCAGCTAATAAATTTTAATTTAAGATTGTGTGAATGTTGGTTTGAAGGAACATTTTAAATGATTTCCTCAGAAGGTTCAAATTTGGCTCTGAAATGTTTTATTCCCATATTTCTTCGTAAATATTCAGTTTACAAAATGTAAAAGAATGTTTGTATAATTTTACACTTTAACATGACGCAGGAGAACTATAGCCACCAAAACAATGCATGCTTGTACTTAAAATAGTTAGTCTCTGCATATGGTGGGGCCTTGATGTTTACAGTTGTTTACATTTGTCATTCAATATCGATCAGATTAATTGTACAACAACCTGTCTCACTCTTTGCCATGCTGGAGGGTAAACACAAACATGACAAAACCCTCAGAGACTCACCACCCTCTGTCATTGTTGTTATTGCATTTTACCTTAATGCAGAACTATTAAAAAAATGACAATGAGAGTTGGGGTGACTATTCTGTTTTGCATCAAGTCAAAGCTGAAACATAAATCAGCCTAAATAGTAGTAGTAATGACCATGACTTATTTATTTATTTAGTTATGTTTCTTTTACTTATTTACTTGTATCCCTTTTGTAACATGATTCCCTAAACTGTTACTAATTTATCTCATTATATTGGAACTAGAATATTTATGTCCAAACATTTTTGTGGTGTTACAGCAAAAAATGCCAAATGTGTTTTATTTTACAGAGGATAGAGTATTTTATCTGATAAAACAAAATAAATATTTTCTTTTATTTTTATGTTTTTCTTGTATTGCATCTCACTTTTTGGAATATGTACTTGCATTTGTACTTTTGAACTGTACTTGCATGCTTCTAAAATGCAATGATTGCATTGCGGCAGAGCATCAGTTGTTCATAAGGGCATTTTCTGTACTTAGATCTGTTTCAACATATAGCACATATAAGCTTAAATAGCAGCCAATACCATCCATTTAAATCCAAGATTAGTATGCACCACCCAGGTTTGGAATGAATAATGTGCACTTTCTAGTTCACAGTTAGAAAGCGTAATTTATCTTTATTAATCAGGGCTTCCCAACTGTGCCCCTAGTTTTTTCTTTCCATAATTCAGTTTAATACAGAAATGAGGCCAGTACTACCACCCACTGATGTAAGACCTGATGCAAACAGAAGCAAGAGTGTGAGCAGAGGCAATTCAAAGCAATTCTTACCAATCGAGAAAAGATCCACTACCTGCGTATTAAGGTTCTGTCTTACCGGGCCTCATCTAAGCCATTCAAAGGGACTTTTCTAGCATTAGTGTAACTGACAGAAATGCACTAGCAGTCCTGTTTGCATTGGTTGTGAACTGTCACGATGAAAAAAAGGTTCAAAAATAGATTGGCTAGATATACTTGATATATGACTTTTGATGCTGCCTCAAGATCACAGGAAATTAAATCTTTTGGCACAGTAGTGTAGAAAAGTTTATGTTTCTGGATACCTGTATTCAATTACCCCTATTATCTCTCAGTAGTTACATCAATTGCATGTTTTTTTCTGTTTTTAAATTTCGAATACTGTTTCACCACATTTTACATTTGACCCAGTCCGTGCAGTGAAACACACATTTACACATACTGGTGAACACACATTAGGGGGCAGCACTGAGCACAGCCCTAACCACAACTGACATCCAGAACTGAACTTGCAATCTTCTGATCACAAGCCCAGTTTTCTAGCTAGAAAACTGAATCACTAGACGGGATGCCTTGAAATTGTGCGTTACACAATTAAACACTGCAGGCCACTACACACACATTTTCTTCTTTTTTATCTGTTATTCCTCATCATCCACTAGTTCAACCCTCCACCAATGACTGAAATTCACCAATCATTCTCAACTGTTTTTATTTACCCATTCAACTGGGCATTGAAAACCACACCATGATCAGAATTATTCCTTACCCCTTAGTATGTGGCATCATTCAGTACCCAATTATAAAAACCAATGATTCGGCTTGGCCCTAACCCTATGAACAACAGCCAATCGTTGTGCATGTAGCTGCCTAGCCTGATGGCAGAGCAAGTTTTAACACAACATATTTGAAAAACCCTCTCTGGTGTGCTAGACTGTTTTAGTGATGCATTATATGAGCAGCTACTTGTCGTATCATTATGTTCTCTGGATTGGAAAGAAGCCGGGGAACATGAAGACATATCAGACAGAATTGCTGCGTCAGTATTATCAGATTGACATGTTTGTGAATCAGTTTCCATTTAATGTGTGAAATGTGTACAGCTGTTGCAAGAATCTTCTTTGTACCTATGACTTAAGATTGGCAACAACATCAGTAACATGCCAGTATCAAAATTAAGTAATTGTGTATTCAATCTCTGTCAGGACTTGGGCTTCCACAGATTTTACAAAATGATTTGTTTGACTACAACAGATGACTGTGTTGTTTTGTGCACCACAAGGAACTTGACACTTCTAGACATAAGACACAATAACATGCTAAACAGTGTATTAAAATAATAATACAGTGGATTTTTTATGCAAGGCATTCAGGCATAAATCATTAAGATTGACTGGACAAAAATAACTGGAATTTTGTAAAGCAGAAGTAAAAATAAAAAAGAAAGACTTTTTATTTTATTTTAGAAGTGATGACACTAATTGTTCTAGTCTATCTTTGTTTTATACTAAAATGTAGCCACTCAAGAATCACCATCATCTGATTCTCCTCTTAATGCTGCACCAATATTTTCGATATGACAAGATCTGGACTGCAGACAGGCCTGTCAAGCACACGCATTGTGAGTGTTCAATGCCACACTGTTGTAGCACATTGATCGATGTCTGGCATCAGCTTGTTGAAATGATCACAGATTTAACTGAAAACAATGCTACCTGGATGGTAGCATGTGTCTTTCTACACACATTGATGCAGCATCAATGTGTCAAACTTTCAAACTTTTCACATAGTTATTTATTATTTTATTTTTTGGCGAGCTTGTTGTTTTTCCCAGATTAAAAGATTGTGGACTCAGATTCTCATCTTTAGAATGAAGTAGGAATATAGTTTCAGATTATATTTCCATATCTAATTATGTAGCTCAGATATAGCAAAAGTATTCATCTGAAAGCTTGAAATGAAATCACCATTGCTGATCGAAGAATAATAATCAAGGTAGCATTGCACATAAGGTACAGACATCATAAATCATACCTATCATAAATGATATCATATGTGTACCCTTGTGATTAAATAATGAAAAACAACAATAATAATAAACCACTCTGTTTATTTATGTTATGTCTAGCAGGCTAAAGATCTGGATAAATTGTGTAACTGGTATTGAACTACAGCATTTTACAATATCATTGTCAACAAAACAAAATACCAATTTTGCATTACCTCAACCTCCAACTGCTGTACTGTTTACATATCTCAATCAACTTGGATTATGTTTGTCTATTTCCAATCATGTTGGTTTCAACTCAACCTGCCTATAACAATCTGATAATGCAGGGTGAAAAGAGCATGTGTTTTTTGTAAATCAGTAAAAATGTGTCAAAATTCATAATCCATTTGAATGGCTCCACTTTGTGATGTCACAATAAGGAGATTTACATAGAACCTCCCTGACACTATGCATCGCCATGGTGGCTTCTCGTCTCAGCATAAACACAGGATATGTGGGTGTGGTCATCGTGGGCATGGTCATCAACAGCTTATTTGCATAAAAGTGTACTCACTTCACTCAGTTTCCTTGTACCATGCTGTAGCGTGATTGACCCCACTACTACGATAGTCTGCACTCAGATGCACTCGGATGCTTTAACAATCCTGGCCTGGGCACACTTGTGTCATCACAATGCATCGTACCACTTGAATTTATTCTTTTCATCGACTGAGCTGCCAGATTTACGAAGCACATCCCTCAGACTAAAAACCAGTTTGAACCATGTTTATACTAGTAATTAATCTCAGTCTGTGAAATCTAATTAATTTCCGATAGGTCATGTTAAATGGTAACACTTGGATTTAAGCAGAAAATCAAAAACTGGCTGCATAATACAATTTATTGAGCCTGAACTAAATGTTTTGCTCTTTTCACCCTACATTATCAGATTGTTATAGGCAGGTTGAATTGAAACCAACATGATTTATCACACAAAATGCAAATGCTCACAAAACAGTAAGAATTTATTTACTACATGCCAAAGACTGGCTGATAGATGTGACCTAAAATACAGCAGCCAATAAATAATACATTATTTCTGTTTACGTCTGATTGCTGATTAACAAAACGGGTGCTTGAGTGAGTTGCTATTTAATATAAGCAGTACATTCAAGGTTTGGTATTAAGACAGGATTTCTGGAGTGGCACATTAGTATTTTGGAAATAATATCATTCCTGCATAATAGTGTATTCCTTATTTACTGTACTTTCTATTAGACCATTTATTTGTTACACAATTTATTTTGGTATTAATCTTACAATGGCTTAAGATGAGTATGATTCTTTAAAAGGTTTATACACTTATTTAAACTATCTTATATCTTATTTTATTTGTCCCCTGCAGCATTGTACTATTTAATGCTATCAGCAACAATGTTTTTAATTAAAAGATTAGGGTCACTGGTTGTATTTGCACGTTTCCATGCACATGACATGACGATTAATCCCACAAAAGCAACTCTTAATATCAATGCCATATGGCTTTAGTTCATCATAAGAGTCCATAAAAGTGCTGATGAGAGTGGATTTATTGTATTCAGCCTCCGTGCCCTACTAACAAACTAGTCCTGATGATGATTAATGATGAAAATTGATATTAGTGTATAAATGTATTAAATCACAAACAGTGATCTAATAACATCTTAATAGTTTAGAAATAGTTCTAGAAATAGTTTTAACTCACAATTATTTAAATTTATAAGATTTAAATGTTTTCCTGATTTAAACTTTATATATGAGAATGTATAGAATAGAATAAAATAGAATTTAAAAAACAGGCTGATGTCATTGGTAACATAAGAATTTTGAAACTAATCAAGGATCCAGTGAGCACTGTTGAGGCCATATTCTAAAAGTGAAAAGAACATAATTTTACCATAAACTGGCCACGACCAGGTTATCCCCACTAAATTTCAGACAGAAAAGGGAGAGCTACAGAAAGACCTGGACTCAGCAGGTATAATTGTTTTAAAGAAAATAATAAGTAATGCGCTCAACTACCATGGCATGTATCTATGCTCACTCCACATGACTTGCTAAAGCACATTTTAAGCTTACTCAACAACATTTGGACAAACCTGTGAACTCTTTAGATGACATGATACCAGGGGTGTAGAGGGGGGGTGCGGGAAGACTCCACTCCCTCACTTGTTTTAACAGGAGGGACACATTCCCCCTGGAACAGAGAATATTGGAGATGGTTGTTTTTCAGTATACTGCAGAGACATTCTTGTTAAAAAAAATCTGCTGCCATCTACTAGAATCATGAAGTTGAAACGAGGGTGAACAAGATCACGATCCCAAAAAACACAGCATTGAAAACTCTCAATTGGTTTCAGAGAAATAAAATAAAGCTGCTAGAATGGCCCAGCCAATCACCTGATCTCAATCCAATTGAAAATCTTTTGAAGGAAGCTCTGAGTTCACAGAAGGAGCCCATAAAACCTCGGAGGATTTTAAGATTCAGTAGCTTTGATGCTTGAACCCCGGAAATAACATTAGGGTGAATTGGAATGTTAGTTCTCAACTAGGCTTTCATCTTCACTAACCTAGCTGACTAATGTTTTTTTTGACGGATGAGACTCGAGAGTAGAAATTCTTCCCAAAAAGGTTAAAGCTGTTGTGGCACATGCTAATAACAAACTGATTTCACTAGAACTTGTGGGTTTGGAAGTCTTCTTTGCTTTAACAGATGGGCTGCTATACTCACAATGATTGGGTCCTTCTTGGTTGTACCAACTGTAAAGGATTTCTTGTGATCTAAAGATGCACGGAGCCATTATACCATTATATTTTTCAAGATTTAGTAGAACCTTTTTTTCCAAAGGGACAGTACAATTACAGTTTGCAGTCAGAGCAATGATGGTTAAGGGTCTTTCTCATTAGCGCAACAGCAGAAAAACTTAGCAGTGGTGAGTTTTGAATCAGTTTCCTTTGGAAAACTAGTCTGATACCTTTGCCAATAGGCTACAACAAAGACAAGAGAAATTGCAGGTCAATGCATACTGCACGTGTGTGAGAAAAAATGTGATTATAGTTGAGATTGTTGAATATATAATGTCAATCTATACTTATGACCAGTGGCTAAACTTACATGACTAGTTGCTGTTGAGTGGGGAAATCAAAGGAATACTGTGAATGATGAAATCGAACCCTTTGCAGGCCAGTCGTAGCATGTTCACATTTATAAAGGAGAGGAAAAAAGATTTTTGTTTGTTTTAGAGGATTTTACATTGACTGTGGAACTAATGGTAGCAAATGTTTGTCACAAGGACACCTAACAAACCGATACAGTGTTTAACCCAGAGGAAAACCAACAGCTTCGAATTAGAATGTAGCTTAAGGTCACATGCTGACCTTTAAACAGGACAACATTATTGGACTGCAAAAGGTCCTCCGAAGTGTCCATTTATTCAATTAGTGAAAATGTCAGCTTGCCAGAAAGCATAAAGATGAGCTGGCTGTGTTGGGGCCTGACAGTAGCTCAGTGTCATGTTTCATGCTTAACCCACCTAGAAAAACCGGAAGGTTATGGCTTACCTTTCTCGTTACAGTATCCTGAAGAGTCTCAGAGAGAATGAAAAGCTGTTACCAAATTATTCTTCACCAAGTTTGCCATAAATACACTCAACAGTTTGAAACAAACACAACAGCATGGACGTATTGCTGGATTTAATTCCTAGGTAAAGTGATCAAATTCCTTTAAAAAAAGTTATTTTTATTAGATACAAGAATTGTTGGTTAAAAATACACTGCATTGATGAATAATATGAAGCTGTAGTAAAACTTGCAATACATAAATCTACACACCGATCAAGCATAACATTATGACCACCTTTCTTATATGATGTTGGGCCACCTTTTGTTGGATCATTTATATATCATCTATTTATCATCTATGACCAATTATGTTGGTTTACTTTGACACAATAAGTTAAATATTAAAGCCAACAAAAAGAGAATCCACAACCTCTCTCAGTCTCAGGTGTAACAAAATTGATTGTCAGACTGCAGAATAAAATTGTGTGAAAAAGCCACAATGTGTTTAAAACCAATCAATATCAACCATTATTGCCTATGATAGATCAAAGTGTGCAGGACGTTCCATTAGCAGGAACAAGCCATACATCATTCTCAGTACACTGCTAATTTAAAACAATTTGGACCAAAATTGAAAAAAGTTGTGCATCATTTACCCTTACTCATCAGAAGAGAATCAAAGTTATTTTCTAACATTGCTTTTGCAAAATACCTTTTTTGAAGAGCACAAATAGTATTTAGTATAAAGTTTTTTATAAAGTTTAATGGTGTCTAATTATTGCTGATTATTGCTGATTATATAAAACACAAAATATATAAAAATAGATTCTTGTGGGGTTTAATGGATTAAGATTTTGACTAGTCATGTTGCCTATTTGGTATAATGTTTGAAGAGCAAGATGGAAAGATCTCCATTATAGAAAACAATGCATATCAAACAAGTATTTGGAAGTTTCACCCCATAGTGCAAGATATCTTTAATTATTGTACTTGAAAACAATTAGTATCAATATGCATTTCTTCACTGAAATGAAAAATAAAATGTTCTTTTTTTACTTCACTTTATATTATTTTGTTTAATAATATGCAATCCTTAAAAGTAGAATAAAGCATTTCTCAAATGTTTATTACTTCAATCTGAAACGTGTTACGTATTCTAAAGATTTTCTATCACAAATCATTTTCTGTGACTTCCCTGACTAGCCTTGTGTCTACATCGCATCTTCCAGTATCATACCTGCATACAAACCCTAGCATTATTCATCGTTTTGTAGTTGTCATAAGTATTTTTAAATAATAATAGGTTGAAAAAATTCACAAATGCAAGCAAAACAAACCCCACCAATTTGTACATTAACCCCAAATCCATGTTATTAAATCTTGAATAACACTTACGGCTGGTGTAAAGCTACACCATATCACTTATGACTTATAAAGCATTAAGACAAAATACACAAACAGGCTACATATAAATCTACTGTATATGGACAACATTATTGGTTATCTTAGTTTATGCATGTATGTTTGCAAAAACACAACACAAAGTAGATTAATTATACTAAGTTATAAAAAATGTGGTATGCAATCTGATAAATGAGTGTTATATATAGGGTGCCTTACATTCCTGCTGTTTTAAGCATTGTGGTTTTTAGCTTTTCGTTAAATGTGCTAAATGACAGATGGTTTTTAAAGAAGACTAAAATGTTACAGTGAAATAAATAAAATCAGAAAAGAATGAGAACAAACTAGGCCATGTAAAATGATATATATTTTTTTACCCTCTGTTGTTTACAGCAAAGATATCAATTGCCTTGGGAACGTGCCGAGGGCATCTTACTCAATCTTGCATGATGCAGTCACAAGAAGTCAGTGAATTATACATGAGCAGCCTGCATTCTTGCTATCCCCCTGTGGATTCAAACCAATCGCATCCAGGTGCTCAACCACACCTTCACTCAGTGTGTGATCAATATGGTGCTTCAGAACTAACTTGCCTTGCACTTGAATCATTCCCTGATGTGGTCAAGGTAAAAGCAAAATCTGTGCGAAATGGGGTATAAGGTGGCAGGTATTACACATTCATGCTGGAGGCTACCTTTAGGGCCTCTCCACTTCTAATCCTGCAAACATGCTTTACTGTTGAAAAGCTTTTGATCTTCACATTTCAAAAAGACGAGGACCGAGCCTCAGACTATTTCTGTTGTTTATTTGATGTTAAGCATAAAACTACACTTCATCCATCATTTACAAGTTACACATCAGGACCAACTGATGGTTATCAGGGGTCTTCGGATATATTTATTAGAACTGTGCAATCTGTTTGCAACTTGGTGCAAATATTACATCAGAACAGAAAGCGTCCATATAGCAGCATAATCATAATATAAAAAAATAACATTATTTGGAATTCTCCCCTTACATTGCTAAGCCCAGATGTTTCCAAAGCTATTAGACTCCCAAAAAATAGCATGTGAAATAAAACTCAATTTTAGAGTTTTAAGTTTGTGTTTCTTCCTGTTGCCCTGCATTATCTTTTATTTAACTGCTTTGTGGTATTTATTACTATTTGATCGTTCCTGTGTTTCAGGTCAATAGAGATTTCAAACCTATTATGAAAATGGATGATTTGTAGCCATGATTTGGAAAAAGAGTTGTCGGTTTAGACTTCAGTATTTAATCTAACAAGATGTACTGCAGTGGATAGTATAAATTGAAAGTTATTCAAGGATTGAACACTGTCCGGTAAACAGTTGAAGAATTTTGGGCAGCCAAGACAAGACTGAACTGTGTAGTACAGATTAGCTTATGTAGCTCAAATTGCTGAAGGAGTTAAAGCTGGTTACAATCTAAATGTGTCAGTGTACACAATGTAGTGTGTATGAAATTTTGTTGCATGTAGAACAGCAAAAGGGAGACCAACACAATACAGTATTAGAAAGGTGGACATAATGTTATTCTTGATCGGTATTTGTTCAGTACTAAAATTATACTAAATTACTGTAATTATTGAAATTTACTTAACGTTGAATAAGATTTGCATATTTCTTTCATCCTCAGTGCAAACTGATTCAATGAATCATTCACCTAATCAAAATCATCAAAAACAATGACTTCTTTCTCTAATTATTTATTATTTCTGTGCAGCAAGTAATTAATAGCTGAGTGACTGATAGTGCTCCAAAGACCAGTAGTAAGAGACCTCTGATTTAAAATAATACAATTGCAAAGTGAAGGAGAAATGATCAAGCTTATACTGTATATGATAAGCATATATATGTTTATTATCTACATAAATGTGTGTAGATGGGCTAAGATAAACATATCTACAATGACATCAATTCCAGGGACGTCCATGTACTGTATTTTTCAGCAAACAATGTAAATCACATACTGTACACAATACAAAGACATTAATGTGGACGAAAACTGTTACAATGGCAAACCAAAACAGAATCCTAATAATGGATGATCTTATTTTATCTTAGAACAAAACAACACTTTTTTATTAATTGTTGTATTGTTATCTTAATGTCATCCAATGTCTCAACAATCTCTGTACTTCTTGGGATTCTACCAAGAACATAATCAACAGTCTTTTTCTTAGTGCACGGCGTATTGTTATAATTAGTTTCCACTAAACAGATGAGTTGATGCTATTTTGCTTGAATCAGCTTCTAGATTTAAGGTGTAATGGGGAGTGAAAGGCTGTTTTTTTAACAATGTTGTCATATAATCTTATTTTTAAGTTTAACACATCACCCAAAAATTAGACACAACCCACACAGTGAAAGAGTTTGATTTTATCTGAGTATTTAGTTTTAAACTCAGATGCAATCCATATTATTTTTTTAATAAGAGCAGTATTGTTTCTGAGTGGGATGGGAACAAAATGTTCTAATCTAGAGTGTAATATATATTTATTTACAATATATTATAGAATTTAAAACAGAATGGTGGGGTAGGTTTTCGTGGGAACGGTGCTGTCACATCCCACATTTTTATGTACGTCACACGCTAAGTGAGTGTCAAAAAAGATTTGTCTGGTTTCATTTCATTAAGAAACAATGATGAATACAGTTTAAAAAGATAAATGTGTCAAAATGGAGATATACTTTTCTGCTCATTCATCCACTTTCTGTGCAAAGAAACACAGAATAAAAAGCAAAAAGAGGACACAATTTCTGACTATTCATCAAATCCATTTGCACTGACAAGGCACAGCTCATGTTTTAAAATGTATCCCCCTGCATGCCCTAAATCACCAAATCTGGAGAACTTTCTGACTACAGCAAACAAGTCCAGCTCAGGGGCCATTTCCACTGGCTCACAACCTCTGTCATATAATCAATAATATGCGGCCCACTAGCACTGCTGACCTCAGGATAATATGCACACATGCAAAAAGCTGTTTTATCTTTTACTAGATGATGCACAGTTTACGAGCATAACCATATAAGCGGAAAGTTTCCATCACGTTCTGTAACAAATAAATAAGTACAGAACCCAAAATGTTTTATTATGTGTATATTTTCCTCCTGAACATACCAGGCCTACAAAATTAATAATTACATTTTATTTGTTCAAATAATGTCAGACAATGTTTGGCCCTCACACATTTTCACCTTACCGAATCCTCTTTGCAAAATGTTTGAACACATCTGGATTATTGTTTTAAGTGCTGGTAGGTGGAATTAAAACATGTTCACATGGTAAATGTTTTACCATTCAAAATTAAAACTGCCTGAAATGCAGCAATGGATAAATCAATTAACAGGAAAAAATATATAAATAAAGTTAGTTGATTTATAATTAAATAAATTAAAAGTGAAAGTAAATGTAAGAACTTTACTATCTACAACTGTACTATTCCATACTGTCTACATGTTTTCATTATTTAAGCTTGAAATTCGTTATGTTAATTTAAAGAAAAGCAAGTCTGACCACCATCCAATAATAATCAAATCAACGATTTACTGTATTGAAACTGGAAACAAAAGAGGCTGGAACTTCCCTGTTTAAACATTTGTGGTCCATCAAGACATACAAGGTGTCCACATATTTTTGGCCATATAGTGAATGTGTACAGTGCCACAATTTATAACACTATGTAGCTACACCAGTGTATGAACCTACTATAAGGACAAAAATAACCAAAGATTAAATAGACGCTGTATATTTTGTGTGTTGGGGGTCACCTCGGCCCTCACACTGACCCCGAACATTATATCTAAATACTGCAAATCATCTTTTATGCTGAGTTTCTTTATGCTCAAGCCCACACATTCTATTCGTAGAGATATTATGCTGTTTCCATCTAGAAGAAAGCCATGTTTCAGAACCACAAGTGCTTTACCTAGAAAACAACAATAGCTGCCTTTCAACACAAGAAAACAGAGATGAAATTTTATTTATATGTTCTTATGATTGTAGGGAATGAATAAATAATCTATTGGACAAGAAACGGTTCTTGTTTCTAGGATGTTTCTCCATTTTGACCTCTTGCTTGTTGGCCATGTCAAGCATAGGCAATTATTTCTCACTCCTTTTAGAAAGCTTTGGAGACTTTGGACTATGTATAGTCTAAAATTGAAGCTCATGCATTCAAAAGATCTGGTACTGTTGTTGGACAAGAATTGATGCTTCGAGACTTTATTCCACATGTATTGTGTGTAGTTGAGGTCAGAACTTATGTACAGATCAATGTAATTCCTACGCTTGAAACCATCAAACCATGCCTATTTGGAGCATTTCTCACTGGGCATTGTAATGCTGGAACAGGAAGTGTTGTCACAGTGTTTTACACAAGTGATTGTACACACCTGTTTTCGTCAAGTACTATGGTTTCCTCCCACAGTCCAAAAACATGTAGGAAAGGCAAATTGAAAATAGGTATAAATACTATTTTTCATTATGTCTTCTGCTATTGAAAAATTCCTGATTGCAGTTGGCTGGGTGTATTTACTCTCATCCCTCCTCCAACACGCTTCCAGTCCTTAATGGAACCCTTTTTTACCCGGACATTCTGAACATACGCCTCTCTATCTGCTAGAACGTGCCTAGTCAACCTAGGAGTCTGGAATAATTGTGCTGGTGTGCTAGCGGAATATCTTGTTTTGTTAGCTGAGCATCCAAGGTAAAAAGGTATGAAATAAATTACAAATTTGATGAACATGCAGAGTATCAAACAAAAATGTTTTAAATCTATACAGTTCTCATTTCTGTAAATGTTTAGAAGTGTCTAAAAGTCTATTCTAATTGCAAATGTTGGTTTGCAGGGACAATTCTTTTCAGTACACAGAAGGAAGTGTTAACTGTAATATTGTTAACTTAGTAAATTAAAACTGCAATGATATTATTACTGTAATTGCCATCTATGAAATGCATCCAACTAAGCTGCAATGTATGTCTAAAATCTTAAACAGATTACTTGGTTTTTAGACAGGACCTCTGTGCTGGATTTATAAAAGTCGCTTGTGCCTTTTTTTAGGCGATAAATGTTTACAAAGATCAATGTGGTCTAATTAAAGTGAAATTGGGTAAATAGTGAAAATTTACTTTATTCAGTAGCAGCAGTGATTCGAGCAAAGTGACAGCTTAGGCTAAAATGATGAGCAGGCAGTGAACCAAAAATTGTCCAAAGTTACAGATTAAGCATCCATGTAATAATTCAATTGCTTGATCAAATCAAAGATTTGACCTGGAACCTTTCACTCAGTGTTCACATTCCCTCCCAGCACACATTAATCTCTGGATCATTTCAATCGGTCATTGCATCAGCTTTGGAATTATTGCAGCCTTCACTTAGCCAAATACTCACCCGGTGTATTAATACAGTGCTTTGGTCAATACATACATTTCCCCACTACTAACATAAAACTGAATTTCTTTCACTCACATCCCTACCTGCAATTAATGAGCACATTTCAACAAATAGGAAGTCTGTATAATCAATGAATGTTTTTTGTGATGCCAACATGCCAATCACCAATTTTATCGCCAAATTTCCTGGGTCTGTCCATGACGGCTAAATTTTCCATCATAGACTGTCTACTTTAGAATAAGCATCCAGATTTTTTGAGAGGCAAGAGGCTACTTGATAAGCGTTGTTCGATTGGGAATGTCTACAGTATATAATACATAGACATATCTAAAGTATCCAACTGCTCATGCATTAATATCAAGTCATTATTATATTAGATGATTCTAGATCAATCTTAGATTTTCTATTTTTAGCTGTAGGCGATGATGGGTATCCCCAACAACTATAGTGAATGACACCAGCTGACGTCACAACTGCAGCACGACAAAATTACAACCGTATAAATATACAGATGAGGGAGGTTATTGAGTGCACTTTTGGTGTGCTGAAAAGTCAGATGCGCTGTTTGGACAGAATAGGTGTGATGGCATATACAGAAGAATATGTCCTGACTAGTTGCATAGTGAACAACATAGCCAGGATGGTATGCCCCTGGTGGTTCCAGAGGACATGGAACCACCAAAGGACATCACATTACACCCCCGACAATATGGCATGACTAAAGGCATTGATTGAAAATAAATCAAGGCAGACTGCAACAATTGATTTTTGTATTCTTTTTATTTATTTATTTGAGTTGTGTTATATGAGGCTGTTCGTTCAGGTAATTTTCAGGTTTTGCTGGAACAGTTTCAGGTGCTATTGGTGCATGGATCATGCGGGGATGGCACACAATGTTGAGACTGTCCGTGTGGATGGAACGGAATGCAGCAATGATCCATAGGCAGTCATTGGTCCATTGCTGGTGCTAATGGAATGTTGTTACTGTCCTGGCTAATCCTTTCATTGCACAAACCAGCCCCTTTACCTTTCTGTTATTCCATCTCATTTTATGAGTTATAAGCTAGAAATTACCATATATCAGTAGGATGTCCTTCATCTGGGCTCATTGTTCAGTTTTTCCAGCATTTCCTCAAGGTCATTATTTGTAAGTGAGACGAGGGAGGTTGCAAGAGTGGTGTGGCAATTTTTTTTATAAAAATCCTCCATGTCTGTTCCATGTTTGTTCAGCAATTTTGCAATTATTTAAATATTTAATTATTTAATCTCTAATGACTTAACCCCATCAGTTGGGTTGAGAATATAAATGAGATAAACAAATGTATAAACACATAAAGCCAACACAACAGTATTGTAACAGACCACACGTACCTTCATTCTCTTTAGAGATCTCAGCTATGCTGTAAACACTTTCCACGTGTTCGAGTGTCTGCTTTACCACCTCTTCAACAGTACATAGCTCATCTATTTCTGGTGAACCTGAACCACTTCTCCTCAATTATGATTGTTTGTACATTATTGCCTTCTGCGCTTTATGTTCTGCCATCATTTATTTACCTGCTCCTCTTCTCTCAATGTAGATGATAACAAGTTGATTTGATTTGTTATGGCAGTCTAAATAATTTTTTTCTCTAAGGGTGTGTAAGTTCTGCCCTGTACCTCATGCACTATTTGTTCATCTTCATTTTAAGTTCGAGCTTGTGTTTTCCTTTTTCCATGAGAAGATACATGTTAGATATATGCAGGCCCATTTGTTGCTCTTTTAAAGCTGAGTTATTCATGCCAGAAGGTGGCATATGCACTGGTCAGCTGATAGGTGTCAAGTTTGATAAATACTACACAAAAAGAGAAAGCATGCACTATTCCTAAATTCACATATACAGACACAGCATAAACTGCAGTAGTAGTTTTTAGTAAGTCTACCCATCTGTGTGTAGATAAATAGGACTAGTTTGATTACACTAATTAACCTTAAAAAATCTGGAATTTCAAGCAGATATTAATTGGTAGTGATGCTTGCATATTTTGGTGTAAACAGGGAAAAATTTAATCACCTGCATTTAACACAATCCATGCAGTAGAACACAATTTAGCATAGACTAGTGAACACACATTTGGGGCAGTGTGCACACGTGCTCACCACAGCGCATGGCGCAAACAGGGTTTTGCCTGTTAGCCCAGTTTATTCTCCAGCCTTTATTATATTAACACATACCTAAATGTATGTGGACCATTTGTTTAATTATTGACTTTGGTGGTATAAACTACTACAGGTACAAACATTTTCAAGCAGAGAATATGTTGATAGTAATGCTAGCATAATTTAGGGTTAACAAGGAATAATATTAATACACAATCAAATGCTAGTGGACACATTGGTTACTTATTGAGTTTTATTGTTAAAGAAACACCAACTACTACATGTACACATTTCTTAGACTTATTTAATTAAATGCTTCTTATCTTCTGTTACCAGTTACAACTAAGCTTTCCAGGTCCATTATAAAGAATTGATACATTTCTGTTTTTGACATAGTTTACTAACCATGTGCAGTCAGTGATTCTTGACATGTGTATTTATTTAGACTCATCCATACACAGGTATCATTTGTTCTTATGAAAACTCATTCTGCCATACAATACAATTGATACAATTCCTATTGGACAATCAAAAACACAAAACATAAAAACAAAGACATAGACCCTCTCTATATCATGCTCGCCAAACAGTAAAATGTTTAGTCAATGATATAAAAACAAATACACAACATGCTCACAGTGCAGTGTTAAATATGACAACATTTAATTAAATTGAGTGTGGATAGAGTACACAGTACTTTTAAAGTGCTATCTTATATTCAGGTTCAGTGTTAAGAAGTGTAAAGCTCTACTTTTTTAAATAGCTTTTAATAGTTGAGGGATGATGACAGAAGTCTATGCATTTCGTAGCACTTACCAATAGGTCTTTTGTATGGCACTGGAACTAGTAATAGAAAAGTATTATGGTGCAGTTTTCACCAGACAGACAGCATGTGTGTGTTCTAATAGAAGATCCAGTGTTCTCCCAAGAAGTACGTTGTTATAATCTTTATAATTAAATGCTACATTCATTATAGGTCAAGTCAAAAAAGTTCCCTTATTCATTACGCTGTGTTCAAAATACCTAACTTATAAGACGATGACTATAAGACGATTAGGACCCTCACTAATTAGAACACACCCCATACCAGTACTAAAGATCCAGTACCATATAATGCTTTTATTTGTTCTAATGTATTTACATATACATATATAGTACATAGTATCTATAGTACAGTAATTAAACAAGGGTTAAAGACCATGTACAAAGGTTATGGGTCTTGCTCATGAGCCCAACAGTGGCAACATGGGAAAGCTGGGACATGAATGCTTAACCAATTAATTTATAGCCCTTGGTTGTACCCACTAAGCTACCACGGACCTATAGAAACAAACAGAGACCATTTTAACGTTCGGCAGTATCAGCACTTTGTTGAGTAAACTAAATGAACTGAATTTTTTTATAACTAATTAAAACGTAATATAAAAAATGTAATGTTTAAATGAATGTGTTTCAACCATGACAATTGCTAACAAGGGTAATGAACTAATTATTTATGGAGTCACAATAGTAGCTGAAAAGATCATATAGAGTCACTGTTCAAATTTCAATTAAACAGCCGGATTTGACTAAATGCACATCTGATTAACTACTAAATTGCTAAATACAGTTGTTGGACTAGACGCTAGACTAATCCTCACATTTAATACAGTATATAAATGAAATACCTTAATCACATTTATATCCAATTCCATCAACTAAAATTGCATGTAATACCAAACTCAGTCATTCTGTACCCACCCAATCAAACACAGCAGTGTGAAAATTGTTTTGCAAATTTAATTTATCACATTAATTTCAGCAGCCATCAGCTAGATTCTTAATCTTTACTAGAAATCATTTTATAAATAAGTGATTGCAGTCACGTTGTTTTCCACCAGCAGGCTCACCTGTTTACACACTGAATGAGCAATACTGCTTGAAGTCAAGCTTACCTGAACCTAATCAAAGATGGCATTGATTCGCTGGGTAGGGCTCGGATGCTTCTGTTAGTGTAGTCAAACTTTTACTTATACTGCAACAGCAAGTAGATCATGGTACTTTATAGGGTTTTTATCATTTTTAAATTACATTTGTTTTTCTTTCTGGTATAACTTGATTACATTCAGGCCAGCAAATTTTGCATGTTGTTAAAAACTCACAGCCTAATTGGACTAAATGTGCCTCTGATGAACCATTTTTTAGAAGAGACTTGTGATTGAAAGAGCTAAAAGTAAAAGAGTATGGGGAATACCAGCTACAATATCAGTCGAAACTATTATAGAAGAAATGAAGGTCTAAACAGAAGACAAGGTAGTACAATAATAATAATAGTAGTACCAAACGTTCAAAAAACACTTGCATATTGCTCATTAGACTGTATTCTCTGTTTGATTTACTATGGTACTAAGGTTTCACTCTTATTAGAAGCTAATCTTATTGTTTCCATCTAAATGGATCTAGATCAGTTTGACTGTGTCCATTATACCAGCACAAAGACAAGTCATCTGCTATAGTCAATCACTATGAATAACAACAAACGCGTAATTAGGAGGCCATGCTACATTCTCATTAGAAGTGGTATATGTCCAATTATCTATATTTATAAACAAATAAAAATAGTCAATTATATCTTTACATTTTTGGAATACTGTGTTGAAATGTTGTTTTGCTTATTCAATTACATATTATATGCAAAATTCATGCATGTTTCTGTCTTTCCGTCGGACTCTATTGCCCTATAAACCCTTTCGATTTTCAAATTTCAAATTTAAATAAAATCCATCCATCCATTTTTTATAAATTATGAAAATAGTTTGGTGTAAATAATAATACTTCGTTTTGACTTTCGTGGTATTGTGAAGTAATAACTACCTGATTTGCATTTAAACATCCCCGGTACCACCTATCACAAGCCATACAAGAATGAGACAATACAAACGAGTATTCAGATTTTTTTGAGGATTTGCAGTTGTCTTCCACTTACAGATCAAACAATGTGGATTCATTTGCATGGATAATATTTACAGACAAGTCCCACATGAAGAGTTGTGTTGTTGGCTGCAAAAACAACAACTCCTTACTGTACCAGAGTAAGCAGCAAGATTAGACTGTAGGAGGGATCTGCAAATGATCTGTAAGTATTTTAGAATTTTGTGTCGCTAGCTCTGTTGAGTGTAGCACAAGTAATTTTATAGCTCAATCATTTCTAAAAGAAATGCACGTAAAAAAAGTCTGACACTGTTTTCTGATTTTTCCATATTTATGAAATGCTTTGAAGTGTAAACACAAAAAGGTTGGAGCGTTCCCAGCAACAGTTTTTTAGCAGAAGTGATGGAATTCAAAACAGCTCGTTCAGAAAATATGTGAAACTGGAGCAAATTAAACTAGCATTATCTCTTTATGTGAGAGCGATTTTGTCCAACAAAACTTTGTGTGCATGTCTTTTATAATTCATAGACCTAATATAACATTGTAAAAAATGTCATAATGTATTATTTATAACCTCTGTCTTAGTATGCACATTTTTACCAGTGATAAAACTGGATGGATGGATGGATGGATTGGCGGATAAATGGATGGGCAAACCCCTAATTCACCATACATTTTTATTTGCATAATTTTTTTAAAGATATGTGATGCAGCGGGACCTAAAGGAAGGTTAAATCACTGTAAACTACAAAAGCAGAACCCTAAACGCTGCCTTTTGAATTCTCATTTGGTTTGCATGCCCCTGCTGATTAAAACACCTATTCACCAAATTACCCCACAACTTCTCCACAATGTTCTTCACAGATTATTTATTGCCTGAAGCCAGCACACAGACAGCAAGTCAAGCCCACCTCCTATTGTTTTTTTATTTGTTTTAACTTATCCTTAGATGGCCTCATCAAGCTATGAGCTCTCTCTATTTTCTCTTTAATCTGTAACACAGAGAGCACTGCTGTAGACCAGAACAGCACCATCAATCTTACAGCCTTGGTGCCACTGTTCACCTGAATTGACCCCTGGATTTTAGAGGCTTTAATTCACTGGGATTTTGTCTGGAGGTCTGGTTTTCAAAATGTTGTTTCATGAAAAGTGCCAGAATTTTGCCACCCACACAAGACATTGATATCATTGATGGCTTACTATTACAATGGAGATCGAATGAAATGTTTAAAAGGATATAATTAGCTTCAATCCCGCTGTGCTGTGTCCCCAATTACAGTTCCAAAGTTTCATCCTCTCCTCACTGGTTTAGTTGTCAAATTGGATGGATTTCAGAACTCAAGTCTGCTAACAAAAGAAGCCTGTAAATGTGAGTATACTTCTAATAAAAAAGCTGAAATGGAAATTGCAAATAAAATAAAAGGCAGTGTTTCTTACAGTTACATTGACTTTAATTTGATTTCAATCTTCCTTGTATTTTAGGCCTGTAACACATTCCAAAAAGTAGTTGAGACATAACCATTTAAAACTAATAACTGATTTATTTGTGATTCTAAGCAGGTTATATCAACAGATGATTGGAATGATTATTTGGTACAATATATTTTTATTTACCCAATTATAACCATATATTTAACCATATATATGTTTTTACACGCATTTGCACAAACAAGGGGGCAGTAGTGAGCAGGCATGGTAGGCAGTTCTAGCCCCGGCACCCAGGTAGCAGTTAGGGGTTTAGTGCCAGGATTAAAAGCACTTTGGTCATGACCTCTCGAATTGAACCGGCAACCTTCTGTTCACAAGCCCAGTTCTTTAACCACCAGTCCAGGTCTGCATCGTTTGATCAGTACAGATTTCCAGATCTCTAAGTGTAATTACGATGAATGGTAGCAATACAAAGTGGTAAATGCCTTACTGTCCCAGTATTTTTGGAATGTAGTCCATGAGTTGATGTTTATTGATAAATGAAATCAATATGAAATATTGCATGTTTACACTGTTTTCAATTAAATAATAATCTTTGTAAGAGTAACAAATGCTTATCATGTTATCCAAGCTTTACCAAGCAAATAATCAAGCTATATTAGCTCCTAGCTGGGTCATTTTGTTATTGCTTAAATAATAAAATATCAAAAAAAGTGCAATTATCAGTGGAAGCCATTTAAGCAAATTGGCCATGTTAGGACTTGAGCTGGAAACTTTTAAATAAGTACTCAAGAGTTGCACTCAACTAGCGGTTGCAATCATTCTGTTTTGTTCATTTAAGTAAAAGTGTTACTGTTGCTTTAAAATGAAATTTTCAGAATACAAGTCATGTACATTTTTGCTTTTACTGCCATGCTAACTGTGGAAAAATCTCTATGCAAAATGGGGCTGATGATGTGTACCGTGTCTGCTAATGCTGTCACATAAGCAACTACACAATTGCAATCATTGTTTGCATCTTAGCACTTATATAATACAATAAGATGCTCTACAAAATGTCTTCATTGTTAGGAAAAGCGCAAAATGACTGAAAAGGACTTAAGGGCTTAAGACTTAGCAGATCGTCAGCCATTCCACTCAGTGAACCGAGATTGAAGGTTGTATAGATGCATTGCCCTTACCGAAATGCACACAAACTATTAGACTGCACTTGTAAAGAAGGCTGCTCGTGTCAACCGTTTGCTGTAACTAGCAATTTAAAAGATCTCAGAAAGAAAAGTGTATACATGCATGAACCAGGGAAAGGTTCAAGAGTGTTTCTCGAGACCTGCTTGTTCATCGGCTTACAATCAAATAAACATTTCTTTAAAGGAAAAAAAAATGCTGAAGGAGGTTTTAAAAAAGAATCTATACATCTATTATATAAAAATACTAAGCACTGAACAAAATACATGTAGCCTAGTGAACTAGTTGCTGCCAATCTTAGACCGTTGAACAAAACAAATTGCCCAATTGTTTTGACTGTGCATGCCAGTACTTTGCCACTAAAAGCAACTGCTAAATGACAAGCAAGTACAAAAGTGAATGTGCATGAGAATTCTTTGCTCTTTGCTGTGGGCTTATATGAGCATTGGTTACCCATCACCACTGTCGCCAGTTTACCACCTTGGAGCACTTTAAATAGATACTGAACATTGCAGACCATAAACACCTCACAAAAGCAGCATTTTAGGAGATGCTCAAACCAAGTCTTCTACCCATCAGAAATATGGAATTTTGCTCACTCAAATCCATATAGTTGTTTTTGCCTGCTTGTTAAGCATCTTCAGGAAAAAATGTTCACTTGCTGTTGAATTTACATTTTATCCAAAGCGACTTACAGTATTTACAGCAAAGGCTACTTCCTGAGCATTTGGTGCTAAGGGTCTTGCTCAATGGTCCAACAGCAGCAACCTAGCAATGATGAGTTTTGAGCAGGTGACCTTTAGATTACTAGATCTGTACTCAAACCTATCACCCACGAACCGGTGCAGTGATTGAATTTTTATTTTATTTTCAAGAGCTCATTGTTGCTCACTTCCTCTGTCAGTGCTCACAATGTCTGTCAGTGAACGGTGTGGAAAGCATCATTATTTTGCACTGCTCTAAGATTCATTGAGCCATTTACCAGACGAGTTTCAGGTCAACACCCATAGAAGATGTGTGTCACTGTTGAGAATGATTCTTCTAGGGATGTCTTTTCCTTTCCACCATTTGCCTTAAGGGGGTTGGACTTGATGTCCCAGATTCTGTTAAGTCGCTTTTAAAATAAGATTAATATTTGAGCTTAATAGGTGGTGCAATGTCTGAATTATGGTTAGCATTATGGCGTCACAGCAAGCAGTCCTGGATTCAAATTCAAATTTTATTTGTCATTACACATCAAATCAAATCAAATTCAAATTTAATTTGTCATTACACATATACAGATGTACAGAACAATGAAATGTGTCTTTGCATATCCCAACTTGTCTGGAAGTTGGGGTCAGCCAACGTACGGCGCCCCTGGAGCAGACAGGGTTAAGGGTTTTGCTCAAGGACCCAGCAGTGTAGCGGAGTGTAGCAGAGCCTGGATTTGAACCCCCAACCTTTGGGTTCCCAGCCCAATGCTCTACCCACTAGGCTACACTGTCCCACTGTCACATATACAGATGTACAGTACAATGAAATGTTTCTCTTCGCATATCCCAACTTGTCTGGAAGTTTTGGTAAGAGCGCAGGGTCAGCCAACGTGCGGCGCAGTGGCTGTGTAGCAAAGCCTGGACTTGAACCCCCAACCTTTGGGTTCACAGCCTCACTACCCACTAGGCTACACTGTCCCTGGATTCGATTCCAAGGTAATCAAAGGCAATCAAGGATTATCTCAGTGGGTTTCCTATGAGTACTCCAGTTTCCTCTTACAGTCCAAAAACATGCAGTCGGGTTAATTGGAGATACTGAAATTGTACTGTGTGTCTGTGTGTGTGTGTTTGTGTCTGTACCCTGCAACAGATTGGTGACTTGTTTAGGTGTTAGGTGTTTTCACACAGTTTTATTGAATAAGCAGCGGTTAATCCATGATTAAGCAGTGACAAAAATAAATAATGAAGGATTAGTTTGCTGGCTTAATTGATGAATCTGAAATAAACATTTGAGATTATTATAACATTGCCTTGTGATTGACTTTCCAACTTTTTGCCTCTACAGGACCCACTGCGACCCTTAAAAGGACAAAAGTGTTGACCCTAAAAAGTGTTACAGTTATAACTGAATGATTCATGCACTGACATCATTTTTAAAAGGTTGATGTGTTAAAATCCTAGAATTATTTGAAATTCTCTCATACTTCTCCAGATCTGATTAGCAACTACAGGAAATGTTATTACTGCTAAACTCCAGAAATAATGATATCATCCTACCTCCCATCTGAATAGTTTTATTGAATGAGTCAAACCTTAGGGTGGAGGAAAATTGATGCTCCGTGGATCAGTTTAATCTCTAAGCAGAACATGATGCAAGGCATTACAGCAGAAACTGAAACTGAAACATACTTACAATCCTGGAGATTCTCCCTGGACAGTGTTGATTTTTATTACCCTTCATCAAGGTTCTTCTAAGATCAGCATTTTTCCCACCCATGGGATCAGAAAAAAATGCATATGTGCACTTATGGTTTTTGCATTCTGCTATATGAATTTATTTCTTAATCACTAATTTAATAAGCACCATACCACAGAATGCATCATTCATTCATTGATCCATAGTCACGCACAATTAGGACAGCTTTGTACATCAGTAATGGCTTAGTGGTAAAGGTGCTGAGCTAGATACCACCAAGTTGCTTTTGTTGGGCCAATGAACAAAACACTTGGCCCTCAGTTTCTTAAAAATGGTGTTCAGTTGTAATTGTATGTCACATTGAACAAAGGTGTCTGCTAATTACTAAAAATGTAACTGTAGCTTGGCATGTCTTGGACTATGAGGGAATAAGAGCATCCGTAGAAAACACACACAAGTTGTTTGCTGTGAGACGAGAGTTCTAACCACCACTCATACTCAAAAGATAACCTTTATTGCTTTTATTTACACGGCTCCACAAAAGCTGCAATTTTGTAGAGTCTCTGACCCAGTTATCTAGCCTTCACAATTTGACCTTTGTCAAACTCGCTTAAATCCTTACGCTCACAATTTTTCTGCTTCTAAGACATCAACTTTTAAGGGGACATACTAGGTCTCTATTTAATAAAGTTAGACGAGTATATGGGCTATACAAAACATGTCCACGAAGTTCTTTGCACAAAATTACTCTCACATAAAAAGATTCGGAAGGGCAAAAATCATAGTGGCACTATCAAAGCAGTTTGCTGGTGGACTGAGGAAAGGATTTGAGCATTGAATCCACCAACACAACACGTCCTGTAAGACTTTCTTCTACCACTAACAGTACCTCTCTTCTCATGCACGGTGATCCGAACGGCAAATTTTTAAATTATCTACCAGGTTCAGGTAGGGGTTAAGTGATGGGTGGTACCGGGGAGGTTCTAATGCAAGGCATGTAGTTATTAGATTACACTACCATGACAGTAAAAACAGTTCCTTTTTCCTGACATCAAACTATTTATAATAATTTACAGAAAATGGATGAATAGATTTTATTCAAACTTGAGTGTTTAGAGGAGCAGTAGAGACCTACATGGAAATACAAAGACACGCAAAAGGTGAAATTTGCATAAAATGTTCCCTTTAAGAATAAAGCCTAATGTTGCTGCTTATGATATCCCACACACTAGCAAGTGCTGTTCATTTCACTTGTCAGTGGTTAAAAATTGAATATCTGGTCAGTAAAGGTAGTTTCAGGTAGTTTTTTATTCATATTATACACTTTTATCTCTTTTTATAATTATGTTTTATACGTCTTCTTATTATATTCACTAACGTTTTGAGCAAGTCAAATACCTACAGAATTGGCTGCTTGCTTGTGGTTTTCTGACTTCCGTACATAAGAAACAAAAATTCAGGACTGAATCGGTTCGCTGCTGAATGTGAGAGTAGGTGGGTGAGATTAAAGCCACTTTTAGATATGTATCAGATAAGTATTTTAGACCGGAACATGGTGTCTGAACCCTTAATAGCACTGGAAAGTGTGACAATTTAATGTGATTTTAATGCATGATAGGTGCTGTCAGTTATAATACACGTCTAGTTCATCACAGCTATACAGTAGGTCTGCGTGTTATATTTGGAAATTGTATATATTAGGGCTGTCCACGACCAAGGATTTTGTTGGTCGACTAGTGGTCGTCATTTACTCCAACTAATCGACTAGTAGTCGACTAAAAATACAATTTTGACCGGGATTGACATTTGTGAAGTTTTACCTTTAATGCCGGGCTGCCGCAGATCGCAATAAAGCATGATCACAAAAATGCAGCTAGAAATGTTTACACTGTTTTAGCCGATTTTCGGGAGAAATGCTGGGAGTCAACGGG
>JAOUQU010113633.1:0-15602 GCA_028566735.1 Ammoglanis amapaensis
TCTACCTGGTCGCTGGACGCTGATCCCAGCACCCCTGTCTACCTGGTCGCTGGACGCTGATCCCAGCACCCCTGTCTTCCTGTTCGCTGGACGCTGATGCCAGCACCTCTGTCTACCTGGTCGCTGGACGCTGATCCCAGCACCGCTGTCTACCTGCTCGCTGGAATCTGTTCCCCGCACCTCTGTCTACCTGGACGCTGATTCCAGCACCTCTGTCTACCTGTTCGCTGGACGCCATACCCAGCACTCCGGACTGGTCAGCCCAGCTCTGTCCCCGCCTGCTGTAGCGTCACGTGCTGCAGCACCAGTCCTGTCCTGTGTCCCTCCGTTTCAGTTCTGCCCCGTGAGCCTTCCCTTATGTGTCATGTCTTAAAATAAATGTTACTTGTTATCCGTTACCCCTCGTGTGTCATGTGTGTTTATGTTCAGGGCTCACACTCCAGTCGCAAAACCACCACCGAATCCTAACATCAGCCTTTTGAAGATGGGTTTGTGAGACCCCTGGTCTAAATATTGCCCTGATAACATTCCAAAGACCACAATGTTGCCACAGCCATCAAAAGTAGGACATAATAACGCATGTGGAAAATGTAGTATGCTTTAAGGGCTAGAAATGTTACTGACAACGTATAATATACACTTGAACATACAGTAACCTTACTGTCATTGAGGACAAAGCAGTTCTCGAAACAGGTTGACTTTTTATAGCTCTTTAGCAACTCCTAGAAAGATGTTCATAAAAAAGATGGTGCATCGGATGGAATTGATCGTTTAAAAAACTGAAGGAATGGATGCTAAGATTATCATTACTGCTTTAACCTTTCAGTTAATTGAGTTTCAAATCATACCAAACCACAACTGATGATTTAAAAACACGTTTTAATGCATGTTTTCCACACCGTTCAGTTACATCTACAGTAGTAATGGGAGAGCTAGATTACCAAGTGCTTTTAAAGCGAACTATTGATGCTCATGTTTTCAAAGTCTTAACACAGACAGTACGAGTAAAACTTTATTATGGGATCGAAGCAGCTTATATAGCTGGTGTCTGCGTAAGAAACATACACTTACATCTGAACCGAGTTGAATGTTAACGTGTGCGAGACCAAAGCCAAGTTAAAGCTTACAGACCGGGCATAAAATCTATGTCATAAAACCTTCGGTTAGCCGTTTCCAAAAGCATCTCTGTTGCAACACAGATGTGAGCAAAGAAAAATAAACTCCTGAAAAAGAATCAAGATTCCTCAGTTCATCCAGTTATATGGAGAGACAATTTGTGTACATTTGCTTTCCGAAATGTAACTTCCCACAATCTGTACTGAGGTTTTTTATTGTTTCTTCTTGTAAAATCATCTGTTTTAAATGATTTAAGTGAGTGGTCATTCCCTAATCATTTCCTGTTTATGATAAGGTCTATGATGGTGGTATTTTCTGCATGTGTGATAATGCAGATGCATCGTGTGATCCAGATAGTCTATGTAAAAAAAAAGAACTCCGGGACGATACACAGACCTGAGGCATTGCTGTGCTGTGTTAAACACTGTGTGTTTTAAATAATTGATTCTAACAGCTTGCTTACTTTCAGTTAAAAGACCAAAACCAAAGACATATGGCTGGGTATGTTCATATTAATGTCCCAACAATCTTTAAACAAGATTAGTTACATTTATAGTCTTATAACAATCCCAATGTTTTCCTGAATAATAAGTTTACTTTTTATTTTTTCACTTATTTAAATAATGTGTATATTTTTTATTATTTGTGTTTATCTTCCAGTTATCAAAATAATAGATACTTATTACTATTAATCTAATTCTTTAATTTCCTTTAAAATCAAGAATCTGCCCAACAAAGATACAGGTAATAGTTAGTGGAGTTTACATGTTCTCCCTCTGTCTGTCTGTATTTTCCTCTGGGTACTCTGGTTTCCTCTCATAATACAAAGATAATGGAACAGCAGGTAAGATCGTGCCAGCGCCCTTAAATGTCCATTAATGCACTATAAATGTAAACCGTTTTGTAAACTGTTAAAATTGTGAATTGATTTTTACCTGTCTTGTAGTACAGTGTTACATCCCGTATATAAAATTCTAAATCGTTTGTGTCATAATAACGAGCTAGATTAATAGCAACATGAACTGATTAATTGGGTCATTAAGAGAATTCAAGCAGTTCTAATAGCAAAGCCTCACTTGTATATGATTAAAGATGAGATTAATATGCACAAATGCTTAGATAGCAACTGAAGTTTTATAGGTGAGGCTCTACATAGTTTACAACCATGAAGACCTGCAATGTCTTTTTAAGCTATTTAACTTTTTTTTTTTTAGCATTTTACTTGCGTAGCTTTCAAGTGCACTATGAAGTAATCTTACCAATCCTGTGGCAATTCAGTTAGAAGTTGCTTAGTCAAAATGGCCAAGACATCAAGTTTATAAGCTTTGAAAATCACTACTGAGGCAGAACACCCTAAGCCTGGGGTCACCAACGTGGTGCCCACGGGCACCAGGTCGCCCCGATAGGACTTCATGAGTCGCCTGTTTTAAAAATAGCTGCATATTTTGCATATTGATAATTATTTGTTTCCTACCTTGTTGCATTATTGTTGGAAATTATTGTGAAAAATCATTTACATGATCATCATCTTCACATAGATGAATATCATTCATTATTAATAGAAACATGTAATTAAAGGTTATACATTTGTGATTTCACAAGTGTGTATCAAACTGGTAGCCCTTCACATTAGTTGGTACCCAAAAAGTAGCTCTCAGATTTAAAAAGGTTGGTGACCCCTGATTTAAAAGATGAGGTTTGTATAGACTTGTTGATGTACTGTTTACAGCGGTTAGACAGTGATTATCATTTTGCTTATAATTCAATCTCTGGGAACCAGATTTTGATACACTTTGAGGGTGTCAGGAACCCTCAAGTTATCAGTCCTGTTCACTGTTATCAAATCCAATGCACATCATTTTCAGTATTTCACTCCCTTAGTATAAAAGGGGACTTAGAACTGAGATTGTATACATTATAAGCATCTGACAGTTAGAGCTTAGATCAAGATCCCCAACGTGGAAAATGTGTGCGGCTTGAATTAGTAACCTCCGAGTTAGCAGTCCTGAAATTTTGCAAATTCTGCAAAAATGTATGTGTGTGTGTGTGTGTGCTTATGCGTTCTGCTTCCCACTTTTACCCAAATCTTCAGCTACATGAGTGGGCTGAAACGTTTAAAACTGCAAGGAAGGAAATGTATTGTTGCTATTTATGAGACACTCACACTATCGCACATGATGACAGAAACCTTCCTTCTGCTGCTATTAATCCCTTTAAAGCCTGCAGGTAAAAGAACGTTTATGTTTATGCATAACTTATATATTTTTTGTTTCTGTTGTATATTTCTGTATACAATTTATTTTAAAGACAAAATATCACATATTTACCTAATTCACACAGATAACTCCCTGTGGTGGCTAAAGGTTGATGGGGTCTCAAAACCTGATTATCACGATTCACAAGGATAAAGATGTTATTTTTGACATTAAGTTGTTTTTGAAAAGTTGCCTAGTAAATGATAGCAATTTTCTTTCTTTGACTAATTTGGTTATTTGCTCTGCTAGTGTTTTGTGTGTCTGTATGCCTCTCACTTTACTGTGTGTGTGTGTGTGTGTGTGTGTGTGTGTGTGTGTGTGTGTGTGTGTGTGTGTGTGTGTGTGTGTGTGTGTGTTAGCCTGAGGGAAGAGCGATGATCGTCTTTCTATTGTTCAGCTCATCACATTAAAACAAGCAGACGTCTCAGTGAGCTCATAAAGACACACTGCTTCAGTAAACACACCACACGCTTACAATAAGTGCAGCTACACACACACACACACACACACACACACACACATTTTTCACACAGAATTTAGACCGAATCACGTTTATCAGAATTTAGACACTTTATTAACAGGACACACTTAAAGTTTACTGATCATTTATTTTTATCACCATGTCTAGATCAAAACAAATACAGTGAATTCTTCTTATACCCAAACCAAATTTGTATGTTTTATGTATGTTATGTTTTATTAGAGAAATTATCCTAATAAAAATTAGACACTCAGGTCCTTGATGATAATAACTCATAATAAACGTATTTGTAATGATTCATAAAAGTGTTTTAATTCTAATAATAACAATACAATTAAATATAATAATGACAGTGATAACTCTTATTACTATTAAGAACAAAACAAATAATTATTATATAAAACTAAACTATTAAAATACCAATAAGAATAATAATGAGTATTACTATTACAGCATTACTAAACTACTGTTGTTATAATTAGCCGTGTTTTTATTATAATAATATCTATATCAATTAATTTGATTATTACAACTGTTAATGTTTATGATTGTATTCATTTTATTATGTAATATTAATTTATTTTCTTTTATTTTGAGCACACTAGTACATATTTTAAATATTGAATTCAATACATAAAAAATATTCTTATAATTATTAAATCTATTATAATATTCCGTAACTGGTCATTTACTGTACGACCAATAATTTATGTGCGCTTATATTATATTATAATATAAGAATATATAAGGAATATTATAAGAGATTTTAGGAATATCCACCTTACACTCATTAGTAACACAGACTGAGAGCAGCAGGATTGATTCGTGAGGATAGAAATCATTTTGACCTCATGATGTCATTGATCCAGGTATCTGCTACCTCTTTCATTCCCCAAAAAATATGTGCACACTTCATCATGAGCTTCGTTTCTGTCAGAATAACACTAATTATATTAGAATGTTTACAGTGTTTGTCGGGATTTTATAAAGCAGGGCTCTGAGGACCAAGAAACCCCTTCACTCATATTCCGGTTCATTCCATTTACTCCCAGGATCATGCAGGAATAGAGAAAGACCTTCCCTAAATCGATTCAATCCATGCGTTCAAAGCATGATACACTTAAAACATGAACAGTTAACTGGACTATCACATAAGCACAATACTTTCACCTATTAATAATTTTTATGCACATTGTACTTTTTATATATGCTGTTTACAACCCCAAAACACTTTGTACAGAGACAATAGTTTTTCTTACTTTACCTTATTACTTACTTACTTTTATTCTTACTTATTTAACGTTTTCATTGAGTGTAATTGTGATACTACTGGGACCTCAATTTCTCTGAGGGAACCACCCAAAGGGATCAATAAAGTTCGTTTGTTCGTTCCCATCCATCCATCCATCCATCCATCCATCAAAGGGGGGGGGTTGACTCAGTGTTTTGACTCGACGCAGCACATTGAATGGCATAAAATCATGCAATACAGCTATGCAGAAATGAGAAATAACAGGGTACATGGGAGTGAATCGATGTAATTGATTTACGTTTTCATTGGACGACTACAGAAATAGACATGGCAGGGGAGAGCAAAGAAAAATTCCAACTTACAAGAAAAATGTACTCACACACAGTTTGCAAGAAATGGCACTAAAGCTGATGTGATGGTAAAGCTCAGTAAAACATTCGTACTTAAGGACTATACGATGAAGTCTGTACATTTCAGAGGTAAACGATAAGAGTTCTTCAACGACCTGTCATGATGAGGCACTCATGGTGTTCCAATGCTTCAGTAAAGAGACGTGACACGATGAGCTCTGGGTTGATGAGGAAACGGATCTCTTCCTGGACCAACCCAAGTCCAGTTACCCCTCCACCTACCATCCTGTTAGCAAAGTCCACCTGCAAAATAAGAGCACACACAAACAAACAAAAATTACTACACACACACTTACGTTCTTAACTTATACTACATATAATACAGGATCAAGAAAATGGGTGGGTGCTGCAACCTATCCCAGATTTTCAAATGGGTGCACGGGCACACAATGTCACTCTGGTCAGTTTATCACACAATGCAATTCTGTAACTCAAATTAACCAGGAACTTCTTGCTGTGAAGTGACAGGGCTACCCTATATAAGAGTGGTCAATCAAATTCTACTAGTTTCCTAATTTTTCGATTGACACTTGTGTCGAATGTGATCTTAATATCATAAAACATTAAAATCAGCTGATTAATAATAACACAGCGTGTGAAAAGTAAAGGTATCGAAACCGGACCAATGAGAATAATAAAAACAGGCATTGTCTGTGAAGGTGAAGTTTGTAGAACGTCAGGTCAGACCAGCCTACAGTAGCTTCACCTGAGAGAAATTGGGAGGGCGACAGGTTGCCAGATGTTCTGGCTTATCATGACACTCAGCTCAGCTACAGGGTGGCAAACCTCTCCTCTGAGCCACTGACAGACTGTCAGCTCATCTCAACCTTCCGTAAATATCAGTCAATCTGACCTGTAGGACCCAAAATGGCCCTGTGGGATCTTTATGATAGCTCATGTGTGCCTCAGCTGTCAGCACCTGCGCCACCCTGACCGCAGAAATTCCAGCATGGACAGACCGACAACTGCTTGATGTGCTACTGCATGTTGATTTGCTGGAATTCCGTAGCGGGCAGCTGATTTTGATAATATATTTAATCCAGAATGCTGCTGGATGGACTGCAGAATATCAAGTTAAGCAGAAAATTGTTGTAGGTTTTCAGTCTCTGGGTCTTGGAGTACGTTAGCTCTGGATATTCTGGTTTGAACAAACATGTTTATTAGTGACGTCACGATTTGCAAAGTTACAAATCGATTCACCTTCGATACAACTGGTATTTACTTTAAACAGCAGAGGGTGCTGGTGCTATAGATTTTTTACTTAAATTGAACTTTTCTCAGAAATTAAAGTTATTACATATTATTTGATATTTGAGCCTTGCTTAGAGTACCAGCACCTACACATGCAACATTTGACATTTAAATTGCTGCACCCATCTAAAGCGGATCATTAAAACTGAGAAACAATTAAGATTAAGACTAAAAATATGAATAATGGATAATGTCATGAATAATATTCTATCTTTAACTTCCATAACCTCCATTATATAAAGCCTTTTATTATTAATAATTAGTTAATGTTATCAAAACACACAGAAAAATATTTCTGCATGTACAGTGCAATATATTTCATTTCATAGTACCGTCGTCTAATATTTAAAAGGAACTACAATTCGTTACAAGTTTAACTATAAAAAAACTGTTCACCTGCAACATGCCATATCCTTGATCCTCAATAGTCCCTTCACAGGTGATATGAAGGCGTGTAAGTTGAGTGGTTGAGCTAAGAATAGAGTAAACAAACAGAGTAAAACACTCTTGTGTTCGAGCATCCTGTATGACAAACAATGATGGATGACAAATGTTAAACATTACAAACAAACCTTTTTTCATAAAATAATAAAATACACAAATGTAAAAAGGTAAAAATCAGTAGCTCGATAAAAATCTATAAACTATCCATGCAGCATCATTTTCAACGTGAATTATAAAAGCAGGATCAACCAATAAAATTATGTAGTTGATCAGTTTTTGCAAGCAAAGATGAGTTGTAACTCGATACCAATAAAACAGCCAAAAATCTACACTTATCAAATAAATGAATAAATTAACTATATAAAAAGTTTTTTTTTCTGATTTACCCAAAGTTTATGAAATACTACTAAAATAATTACATTATTAACTACTACAAGGTTAAATCATTGTGAATATAAATACCTTTCCCAGTTAGGAAAACTGGTAAGACTTTGTCTTGTAAATGTCACAAGGCCGGTGGGTCCTGAGGAAACAAGAAATGTGTTTAAAAGCAATTATGCGATTCTCTTGGTTGATTTGTTTGAATCGATGGTTCATTATAATAATCAATATTTACTATAAACAGCAGGGGGTGCAATCCCTTTATGGGGCCCAGAAAAAATATGGGTATTGTGTTTAAACAAATAAAAGGTCACAACAAATACTTTCTCTAACAAGAAATAGTAAAACAATCCTGTCAAGTTAGTGATTTGTCTTCAATATTCGAGAAAAAAAAATGTATTGCATGGTGGGTAGAGTGTATTGTTACATCTCTATTACATCTGATTTTTTTAACTAAGTCAAATAATTACAAGATCATTGTTTGTAGCACCAATTCCCAGTCAGCATTTAACATCTGATATTAAAACATTTTACTTTTAATGTTTTCAATATCCTGAAATTAATTTCTCAAAAGTCAAAGTAATCAATTTTCTTTTATTATCATTGAGCATTTAAGTGGTGATCAAGGCCCTGATCAAGACTGAATGGTAGCAACTTGGCAATAATAAAACTTCAACCGGTGACTATATGATTCCCAGTCCCCCTGCTCAGTCATATTCACCAAACAAAAAGAAAAACTGTGCAATAAGTATTAACTGCAAAAGTGGTAATCCAACTAGAGATTATTCATTCATTGTGAATTACATACTTATTTCAATTTGTCTATGGATTGTGTAAGGATATAATTACTTGTTGAAATGTTCGACTTACTTTGAGTTGCAACTTTTCTGAAATAGCAGAAAAGAGCTTTGAGTTTCTCGAGTTTCCGAGGTGATGATCCTTCAAACATTCTGCAACGTACAAATGAAATATTTGATTAGCAATATAATGATTTGTCTCGTGTGATCAGTTAAATTAACAGTGATTATCCCGTTCTATCTGATCCCGTGCCTCAAACACACACACACACACACAATAATTATTATTAGTGGTACTTGTATTTAAAAATTTCTCGTACAAAAGAGTTTCTTGGAGACTTTGCACTATGGGGAGCAGCAAATATACTGGACATTTTTGCATTAACCACTAAGCCACAGTATCACATGCAATAGTATAGTAATAATAAAGTAAACTTATATAGCAACGATATAACACACATGAGCGAAGCCAAGCTTCCATACTAATCTCGAGAGAACAATTATGGGAGACTGCTGTCCTGCAGGCTAAACGATGCTTACTGAGTAATCCTGCATAAAGAACGACAGCCTTAGGAACACAAACCTCTTTTTTTTAAAGCCATTAAATCTGCTGGTTCACTTAAAAGCTCACAATAACAGCTATGGTTAGGTCACATCACAGAGCTTTTCTAGATTGGGGCAATCGTACACTTTCCTTTACTTTTATAAGCAACAATCTTTGGGGGCGTGGGGTACTGGAGTACTATATTTACAGTAGTGTTTCAGTATTATCTTTAATTATTAAAGCTGACTTGTAACTGAATAATCCAATTTGTGGCAGAAATGAGATCCCTATTGAAAATGATGACTTACAAGGTAAGGCTAAAATAAAATGAATAATAGTGATCACACCTAATCATGTCCACATTAATAATTGGTAATAGTTTTTACACCTTCCTGAAAAAACACTATTTACCCAGACCTGGCCCCAGGGCTAAAATGTCTGTGCATCCTAGTGGCAAGGGACACTCCAACAAGTAGAAAGGTTTCTAACCAGGTAGTTCAACACTGAACCACCTGTGTGGTCAGGAAAATTAAGCCAGGTTTTAATTTCTACTGACAAAACGTATACCGTATACGTGCATATGCCTGGATTACTCTGCAAGCTAGAGTCAAGCTGTAATTTTTAAAAAAGTAATGAAATTGATGAGGCTGCTAAATAAGCAATCTTGAGATTGAGCAGTGCTGGGTATTGCAGGAGTGAAGAAAAAAAAAACGACAGTCATTCAATTAGTTGGCTGCACCATAATGATCTATATGTCTGGATTCTCCAGCATCTTTCTAAATATTGCATTTTGCTGGCTATTTACTGCCAGTGGGCAGAACGAGGATGCTGATGCACTGACTGGCCTCGTGCCTTTGCTGTGCTCATCTAAATAAGCCATCTCACTTAATGCTGCAATCACTTAGGCAATCAGAATTCAGACTGCTTTTGCTTCTCTAGCCAGGGGACCTAAAAGCCAAAACAATGGATCCAATCCGGTGGACACGTGTGTGTGTGTGTGTGTGTGTGTGTGTGTGTGTGTGCAAAAAAAAGACTGTGTCAGAAATGCAGCTACACAGAAGATAGCCTCTGTATTTACTTAATATAAATATAAACCTTTATCAACAATAAAAAGTGCTTTACACCGAGCACCCGGCCCTAGGCCTGTTAAAGCATTCTGCCAAAAGTCAAAGTGGAGATTCGAAAATTCAATTCGAAAATAAGCTGGACACTGTCCAAGCAGAACTCTGCAAGCATGGCTGGTATGTAATGTTATTGTAGCTACATTTTACTCTTGTAAATTAAATAACTCTCAGTATTACTGCTCCAATAGACATCACTTCCCAAACAAACATGACCACCTGGCATAACTGGATTCAAAGATGAACATTGGCAAAATCCGTCACGATCATCAAAATGTACACAAAGCAATGTACGTTAACTTCAAAAACAAAGCTGTAGAAGTTCCAAAGCAGTTAAAATCAAATAAAACTAAAATATTATATTATATAGACATGGTATAACATAACTTCTGGCCAGAACACACTGATCCAGGGATCAATAAATGTTCTAAAATATAAGCTCAAAATACTGTCATGTTCATAAAAGAGCAAAACTCTTTAGTTTGAGCAAATCTTTTCAGTTTAACAAACAAAGGGATTTTGATTTCGCTAAAACGCACGCACGCACACTTGTAAAATTTGCAATAATAAAAAATGTGGTCTTCTCCAATACACATGCCTCAATAACTCACAAAAAGCAGCTTAAACTTGTGTGAGTTTCATCATGTAACTAAGTATTTTCTGTGTTCAATATCTCTTTTTTGTGTGTTTTTTTCTCCAAAAAATAAGTTACCAAGATCAGTGAGACCTCAAGTAATGATCGTATGTACTAAATTACCTGTTGAAATTGATCTCGGGATAGTTGAAGTACTCGGACTTGCGTGAGTTACGTCGGGGAAATGTACAGAAAAAAGCGTTGGCCAGCAGACAGGCAATTTGTTCTTGTGAAAGAGTCAGGGACTGATTCATGTTCTGCTTAAGCAATGGGATCGGCTGCAAAAGTGAAGGGAGAAAAAAAAAACATAATTAGTTTAGCAACTGACCAAATAGGCCAGCAGAATTACATTAAGTCAACTGCCATGAGTAATTACAGTGGCCGGCTGGATTCGAGCATAACCAGCAGCAAGAATTATTATTACGAGCAAGACGTCTGCATGTACCTAAAGACTTTCTTAGGAGTAATACATGCAACTAATCAATACGAGCATTAATAAGCTCTACATATACACACACGCATAAAACAGCATTTTATCAGAAATGCATGACTTTTTGAACAGAAATTGTATAATGCAAGTGAAATATCCTGCTGGCTCCGTTAATTCATCATATTCTTTTAAAACATGGCTGAAAGTGTGTGTGCACGCACACACGTGCATGTTAAAAACATAATTCAAACCATGGGCACAAGAATTTCCATTTAGCCAAGCCCCTAGCACTGCAAATCATGAAGAAGTATAGTATAGAAGTATAGAGCTTGAGCTATCAATTAAAGGGTAGAGAGTTGAATCCCCGCTCTGCTATTGAGCTGCTAATGGGCCCTTGGCCATGGCCTTAAGCATCTTAGCTCCACAGACGCCGAACAATTATTACAGCCTCCGAGTAGGCTGGGATACGCAAATAACAATGTGTTCTATTTTCTAAGCATGATTTTAAAACTAGTGTGCAGTTGTATAAAATATTTCACACCAAAAAAGTGAAACCAGCCTTATTTAGCACAATATATTATATAGATAATGCAAGCAAATGGGGGTTAAGGGTCTTGCTCAAGGACCCAACTGTGGTATAAAAAGTGACTGAACCAGTGACCTTCTGATTACAGGTCCTGGACCTTAACCAACCCAGTGTTCTGTTATAATATCTAGAATTTCTTGCTGTGAGGCGTCAGTGCTAAACACTAAGCACAGTGTCACCCAAAAATATAAATACACAACATTAACTTCAGAAACGTTTGGCAAACAATCCTCAGGACACCGTTTCAGCCTTTCATTCGAGTACGCTAGGCAGTACAGCAGTTTAGCTTCCATCGGCACTGCTCTTAATAAGACAGTTGTTTCAGGAATCCTTATAAACCAGCTTCTGCCCCTCACAGTCCGGAAAAACTGCTCATCTAACCCAGTCCCAGCTCACACCCTCTATTTGTATGTGCAACTTACCTTGGTACAAATCAGGGGAGTGTTGAGGACCAACGACACCATTTTAGGCACAACAAAATCAAACAGTTGTCGCACCTCTGCAAATTCCAACCCCTATTGAAGATACAAAGTGTTAATAATGTATGTGTTCAAGAATACAAAAGACAAAACAAAACCAAGAATTTCCCTGTGTGTTTGGCGTCATTTTGTTTAGCAGAATCCCTGATCTCAAACATGTAATCAAATCTTAAATCAAATATAGTATGATACCATACAAAACCACCCCGAAAATAGATTAGCCAAATCTAGTCAACAAGCTGTTTTCAATTCAATAAATTATTCATTCAAAAGCATACCAAACTAAAATAATCGAACGCAAACTTAAATAACAGAAATGGCTTCAAAAAGAGCTAAAAAAAAGAAGCCATCCATTATGTGAGTAAATAAAGCAACACACTACACTTAACATTGAAGTGGGTAGGTGCTTATATTTTTGTTAGTTTTGTATTAGCACACCATGTGTTGTCAGAATCTGTCATTCTTTTTTATTTTTAAATTGGTGAATTGATGTACTGGTCTAAAATATATTCATTTTTTTAATTATGCTATTTGTTATTAATCATTGTTGTCAAGTTAAAGCTTGGTGAGCAAAATGTTGTTTGTGCGTATACATTTCATTGCAATGTTTTACTACTGTTAGTTGTGTTTATGTTTAGACAACGTTATAAGAACGTTTATTTCACAATAAGGGAGTGACATGAGACAACCATGGTATCATTTGACAGTACATTTATATTTCTAGCACAAACGATTGCGGAGATGTTCATGCCGATCTGAACAATGTGTTAAAGACACAAAAATGACTGTTACCACTGTGACCCTGGCCAGAGAAGCAGAGTTTTAAATCTGTGTACAGGTTAAAAAAATCTTCCCCATGCAAGAGATCTCATAGATGCAGGTGGAGAATGACATCACTGAAGTAAAAAATGAAAATAGTGGCAATAAGATCGTTTTCTCTTCACTCATGCCAGAACTAAAATATAGTCAAGCAGTCACGCCATACATCACTGTAGACAAACAGCACTGCTTTGCAATATCCAGACTTAATCCGAGACCTCGAGCGGCACTAGCTGGCTCAGCAGTCAAGCATGAATTCAGCAGAACAAACATGCTGCTGTTTTATCATCAATGGGATTTACAGCCATATTTACAGAAAATATATAGTGGCTGTGATTGTCAATGAGACCAGTCGCCGGGCTCGTTTCATCAAGGTTACTGGCCGAGCTCAGCTGATTAAATGGAATACCTGGAACAGACACAAGAGGCGGAGTGGCTTCTAAACTTCTAGACAGGGAGGACTGACTGACAACATTTAACCAAGGAACATTTCTACCGTGGCAAAGAAGGCCTGACTAAACACCGGCATAAGTAATGACCTAGCTGACATCATAAAACGCTCCTCTGGGCATACTGAATCAGGCTGGCTGACGGGGCGAACTAGACGCTGCTGAAGTAGCAAGAGTTAAAGCTTTCTAAATCAAAGCATCCTCATTTGCTCACCTCTACTACTCTCCGGCCATGTAGCTTAAAAGATTCGCTATACTAACAGCTCGTGTCTGCACTGTGGAGACGCTCCCCCACCACTGATTTACACTTACCACTAAATAAAACCAGGCAAATGAGAAGCTGCATCTTAACTACATTACCATCCGCAACCTCATATCTGTAAACCATAAAACAGGAATGAGATGGCTAGATTGGGTTTTACACCAACGCAGGGTTTTCCATGTGGATGGCACTGCTGACATTCATCACTACGACTACTACACTGACACTTTCATTTCAGCAACACTTGCACAACAAATTTTCAAGACTGGGGCAGATTTGTAGTTTGTGACCTTGCATTGTCTAAACAAAATAAATAAAAAATGACCCAGGCTACCCCTGTAAGAACCTAGATCACTATTAAGATCAGAATAACCAGTTATGAAGATTGGGTATTTTAAGTATTGGAATCAGCAAATACTACAAGCTCAAATCAGTGACAACTAAATAATAATAAAGAAACAGTATCTGGCCATCTCCAAGTATTATTTACCTTAGATGACAACTGCTAATAAAGTCAACTTTCAACGATCTCTAAACAGTGCTCAGCTGGCACAGTTTTCAATTTGATTTGAAACTCGGCCATATTGGTTACCAGGATGCACAAACGTTGCGTTGTAGTGTTGCTCACAAACCCAGAAAATATATGCCAAATAAAAAATACAGACCCCGATCAGCTGGGGTAACCCCTAACAGGTGCAGGCAAAAGAAGCAGATAAGGTTTGTAAACACACAACGCACAAACCGGATAGACAAGATTAAAAGTAATGTGAAGAAAGTAAAAGTAAAAAGTGAGAAATGTGAAATATGAAATGATTTCATAAAAAATATGAAATGATGCTGTAAACTAAAAAGTGTTAAACCAGATTATTTCAGAAGCAGTTTTCTATTTTGGCATCTAATTCAAACTAGTCCCTTTTGTTTTAAGAGCTTTGAACACTGCATGTGACTTTACGATTGCTAATTTCTTAATGCACATGTAATGGTTTTCCAATATTCTTGAAGTTCCCCAAATGAAACAATGCAGAGTGTTTTGGACTGCAGAATGAAGGCAAAGCGGTCACTCATCCCAAATCTTTTAAATCTATCTTTTAATATCTAGCCTTAAGACAATTTATAGAAATAATTGGCCACTTCAATTAAAATGCTATCCAAAACGAGTAATGGATCAACACAAGAAACACACGGCCCAGCAAAATGATTTGAAGTAGGATGGGAGTCGTGCTGTACTCTTGGCAGACTCCCGTACCCTGATTAATTAGAGCAAGTGACAGGGATATAAATGCGGTTGGACCGCTCGTTTATGACTCTGCGGAATTCACTTCTCTTACATTTACTACACATGATGCAATAATTCAGAGACGCTTAAGCTAAATCATCCATGTGGACTATTGACAGATGACCTGGTGGTTAGAAAGCTGGACTTATGAACGTAAAGTTACTGGTTAGATTTCTAAACCCGTAACTGCGCCCGGGCACCGTGGCTAGGACTGGCCACCACTTCTGGCATGTGTGCTCACTGCCCCTAGTGTTCACTTTTCTCTCACGAAATTTTGCACAGACTTCTATAAGACATTTTTAATGTTCTTAACCCATCAAAGCTCTGCACCATTGTGTCATGTTCTTTAATTTGTAACGATGTTTGAATTAAGCCTTGCTAAAATTGTAGAGCTTTTTATGGATTTTCTGGATTGGTTTTAAGAATTTAAATTTAATTAAATTTAAATGTTTTATATATTAAATGTTGTTTTCTCTGATGTGAAGCGCTTTGAATTGCCACAGTGTACGAAATGTTCTATACAAATAATGTGTAAATTCTAGGGCTGTCCACAACCAAGGATTTTGCTGGTCGACCAGTGGTCGTCATTTCTTTCAACTAATCGACTAATAATCG
>JAOUQU010113735.1:0-15600 GCA_028566735.1 Ammoglanis amapaensis
TGTGTGTGTGTGTGTCTGTGTGTGTGTGTGTGTGTGTGTGTGTGTGTGTGTGTGTCTCCGTGTCACTGTGTGTGTGTGTGTGTGTCTCCGTTTCACTGTGTGTGTGTGTGTGTGTGTGTCCGTTTCACTGTGTGTGTGTGTCTCCGTTTCACTGTGTGTGTGTGTGTGTATAGTCTTCCTCAGGTGGTGAAGAGGAGGGTGAACGCTCTGAAGAATCTGCAGGTGAAGTGCTCTCACATCGAGGCCAAGTTCTACCAGGAAGTTCACGAGCTGGAGAGGAAGTACGCCGCTCTGTACCAACCCCTGTATGACAAGGTAGTGAGCAAACGGCCTCTGGGATCCTTCCCATCATGCACCTGCCTCCCATTCATACAGACCCCCCCCCAACCACCTGCACCTGTCGTGTAGATACACACACAACTTCCACAGAGCACTAATAAAGTTCATAAAAGACCTGCAACAGCTACTGTGTAAGAACTCCTGAGGGGGTGTGGGGTGCTTGTTTATGTGCTTCCAAGTTTAATAATATTAATTATAACTGTTAATATTCTTCTTTGGTCTGATTTGGCACTTTGCGTGTGAGCCGTGACGCCACCTTGTGGCCGTGTCTGAGTGCTACAGGTGCACTTCGGTCTGGAGTATCACTGATTGTGTATAATAAACTGATTAAAGTGGCCCGGTCAGAAACACTTGTACGTTCTAGTACAACACTTTAACGTGTGTATGTGTGTGTGTGTGTGTGTGTGTGTGTGTGTGTGTACAGCGCAGTGACATCGTTAAGGCTTCATATGAGCCCACAGACGAGGAATGTGAGTGGAAACAAGCCGATGAGGAAGAACTCTCGGTGAGTATAGATCACACTCCTGGCATGCCTGTGGGAGAGCAAGTGTGTGTGTGCACGTGTGTGTGTGTGTTTTATATATGTGTGTGTGTGTGTCAGGAGGACCTGAAGGAGAAGGCCAAGGTGGACGAGGAGAAGAAGGACGAGGAGAAACAGGATCCTAAAGGAATCCCCGAGTTCTGGCTCACCGTCTTTAAGAACGTGGACCTGCTGAGCGAGATGGTGCAGGTACAAGCTCACGCTGCTCACCGCGCCCCCCTGCTGGTGCTTCACTCTCACTACACTGTCCATGTCCTACAGGAACACGATGAGCCCATCCTCAAATGCCTGCAGGACATCAAGGTCCAGTTCTCGGATGCAGGACAGCCCATGGTGGGTTCCACACCTCATACATCTGCTTCTGAGGAGAACAGCTTATTATGGGATGCTAATGTGTGTGTGTGTGTGTGTGTGTGTGTGTGTGTACACGCAGAGCTTCATGTTAGAGTTCCACTTCGTGTCTAACGAGTTCTTCACAAACACCGTCCTCACCAAAACCTACAAGATGAGATCCGAACCTGACGAGTCGGATCCTTTCTCCTTCGACGGTCCTGAGATTATGGGCTGTACGGGGTGTGTACTTCTCTAAATACTGCTCGGTTACTGAACGGTGTGTGTGTGTGTGTATTTGTTTATTTATAATTTTGTGTGTGTTATGTAGAAATAAAACAGTAATATAAACACATTATACATAAGATCAGGGTTTAGTGTGTGTGTGTGTGTGTGTGTTGATGTCTGTACATGTAGATTGGTATTTTATATACCTAGATGTATAGGTGTATGTATATTGTGTGTGTGTGTGTGTGTAGGTGTACGATCGACTGGATTAAAGGGAAGAATGTCACGATGAAGACGATAAAGAAGAAGCAGAAACACAAGGGCCGAGGAACCACGAGAACCGTCACTAAAACCGTCCCCAACGACTCCTTCTTCAACTTCTTCTCTCCTCCCGAAGGTACGTTTCCTCCCACTGTCCAAAAACATGCCCGTTTTCAAGAATAAAAGTCCATAAACCGTTATGATGTGACTTGTGTCATGTACAACGTGACGCACCCTGCTGCTCGTGAACGAACCACACACACGTTTCCTTTTAAAACTGCTCCAGTGTGTTTAGAACATCTGTTACTGAAGGAACACACACACACACATGTGCACACACACACACACACACACACTATTGTGTTCACTGGGTAATTATTGTGTGGTGGTGTGTAGAATTCATGTGTTCATTCTAAGATTTGAATCATCTGAGTATTTTAACACTCATTATGAATTTCTTCACCATCACTCACCAGTCAGATCCTCTCCCTCGTGTGTCAGAATTTAACATGTTCTCTCGTGTGTTTGTTTTCAGTACCAGAGACCGGCGAGCTGGTGAGTACGGTTTACATTCTGCTGCGTCCTAAATGAGCAGAGACCGGCTTCTGTCTCGAAGCCTTTACAGTGTGTGTGTGTGTGTCTCTCTCTCTCTCTCTCTGTGTGTGTGTGTGTGTCTCTCTCTCTCTCTGTGTCTCTCTCTCTCTGTGTGTGTGTCTCTCTCTCTCTCTGTGTGTGTGTGTGTGTGTCTCTCTCTCTCTCTCTCTCTCTCTCTCTCTCTCTCTCTCTCTCTCTCTCTCTCTGTATCTGTGTGTGTGTGTGTACACCACTAGGTAGTTTATCGAGTGGGTTTGTGTTGTTTGACTGTTATAATGTGCTGTAGGTGGAGTACCGCTGCGTAACTGTGGGTGGCGCCGACACAGCCACCCGTTCTCCCTGGCGTTCCTGGAGGAGGTGCTGCGCTCGGTGGGCATGAACGAGGTGCACAAGGCCGTCACGCTGCTTCTGGAAACCGTCAGCAAGCAGCGCGGCTCTCCTCCATTACAGAGGTGTGTGTGTGTGTGTGTGTGTGTGTGTGTGTGTGTGTGTGAGCAGTGCTGGATGCCAGGTGCTCTAAAACTCCCCCTCTGTTCTGTCTGTAGGAGCGTCTACAGAGAATTTCTCTTCCTCACTCTGGCTGCTATGGGCCGAGATCACGTCGGTAAGTAACGACTTCAAATTCACATCCACTTAACAACAGAAACCATGGAAACCAGAGAAACCACGGAAACCTTCTTATGATCTAATAAAGAGGCTCTGAGACGTGATACACACCCAATATTAAACCTTTTTTCTGTTATTCTGTGATTTTGGTCCTCAAGTCAGGAGTTTTCTGTACAAATAGTTGTTTATGATTCTTGTTGATGGTGGTGATGAAGCTGTGAGATTTACAGCCGCTGCTAAACAAACAAGATTCAAATAAAGAAGCAGAAACGAGAATAAATTTACTTTCCTGGTGACGCTCGCATGTAAACAAACTACTGATCAATCATTTTACCTGCAGAGAAACAAACACAATTTATTTACAGAAGTTTTATAATCAATCTGCTAATAAAATTCATCTTTAATTAGTGATTTAACTGTTTAGGACACGTTGCATGTTTCTGCATTTAATAATAAATAAACTTTTTAAGTAGAATTAATACAATAAACGCTTTTGTTTTATATGATTGTTTTTATTTATTTTATCTTTATTGTGTATCGTTAAACTCCCCTAGTGGTGACACAGTGACATCACATAAAGCTTCGACTGTAGAACGATTAGCAGTCGGGCTTCAAACCTGCAACCTTCTGTTTTCTCACCCCACAGCTGCTTTTGATAAGAGGTACAAGTCCGCCTACTCCAGACTGACCGGCTCGCTGGGAAAGGAGGAGCTGAAGAGGAGGAGAGCGCTGCCACCTAGTGCCAAAGCCGTGGACTGCAGGCGCTGTTTTTTGGTGCCGTTGGAGTGCTGAGGGATGAAAGACACCTGGGGGGGGGACTGCATCAACCCCTGGTGGCCCGTGGCTTCCATTCGGACCTGCATGGGAGGGGGGAACGGGAGGGGGGGGTCGGGGTCACTGGAATTGGGAGCAAACACTGGAAGCACCTTGGCGGATGGAGTAGCTTAGTTTAGTCGTGTGTGTGTGTGTGTGTGTTGTTCTTTTGTTTTGTTTGCACTCTAGAGTTTCTACGATGATGATGGGAAGGTCGTCGTAGCAACGTAGGTCGTGATTTTATGGGGCCGGTGGGCTGCGGCTCCAGGTACGATTCAGGACCCTCGGAATATGGGAATCTGGAGTTTCTTTTATCAGCTTTTAATGACCTTGACCTGAGTTCCTGATGACCTTGAAGATGTCTCAGGACGGCGACGTGTTCCTGCAAAAAAAATATCAAGTGAATTTATTTTAAAGATGAAGTTAAACGAAACGAGGAGAGGAAAAGTGAATGTTGACAAGTGCAATGGCAGCCCGGTGCCTTTAGAGGTCCCAATTCATTTCTGTTTCTTGTTTGCGTTTCTTTTTTTAAGTTGTGGTTGTTTTAAACATGGATGTGATGATGTCAGGAACCAGGAAACTGCTTTTATTTTTCATTCGGTTTGTTTGTGGTTGTTTGTATTTATGTTTACGTGTCTCAGGCTTACATGTTTCCCTCTGGACTGCAATATTACATTCATATCTTCTAATTCTTATTCGTCCGGAGATCCAGATCTCATGTCCTTGTTATCCCCTGTGCAGTAGCGTCGATCGGCCAGCAGGGGTCGTAACTGCAGCAGCCATGAGGACGTTCTCGCTCTCTGTAGCAGAGCAGAGATCCTCATTCATGTCGTGGAAATTAAATACGTTTTAAGTTCGGTCCTGTAGTTTTGCACGGACAAAAAAAAAGCTAAAATAAGATGACGCTGCCACCCAGGGGTGAAAATAAGAATGACACCAGATTTCGAATCATTGAAAATCTGTTGATTCGATGTGGAATTATAAATGGGCCCTCAGAAGCGGTCGTTGTGAGGGTGTGTCCGGGGTGTTATGATGTCATCAGGATCAGTTTCTGCTTGTGCCAAATAAAACGCCGCCGCAAATCTCGGTGGCTTTCGTTGTGTTTTATAGTCGCTCATATAAAAACCAGCGGAACTTTATTAATAAAGTTATAATAATGTTAAACTGTGACACTTTCACTATAATGTCCCCTTACACACACACACACACACACACACACATACACACACACACACACACACACACACACTCGATTATTCCTATAACGTCATGAGATCCGAATCCTGGCTCCCGTCATGTCGTTCGGGTGTTTGGTGCCCGGCCGGTTGATAGCGGAGATTCGAGTGCTGTTAATGTGTTTGGTGTGTACAAAAGTGTCTTTACTGTGTGTGTGTGTGTGTGTGTGTGTGTGTGTGTGTCGTGTTTTATCGAACCGTGAACGAGTCGAGATGCTTCTGACACTCACACAAGCTGCAGAATTCTATATTTTTGAAGAAAAAAATGTTGTTTGTTTAGTTTGTTTATTAAAGTCAGAGACACCCGGGTGGGAACCGCCCCCCCCCCTCTCCCTCCCCCCCAAACCTTTGTACACCAGTGTGTAAATGCTTCTTGGTGGGACGCCGAGTCGACTGGGACACTTTATTTTTCACTTTTGGTTTTCAGGATTTTATTGAACATGTCTTGTGTTTGCTGTAGTAATTTATGGATTCGTGAGTTCTGTTGTGAACGATGTTTTACTTCTGAAGAAATAATAATAAACAACAACAACACAGATGTGTGTCCGTGTGTTTTTTTCTTTTATGTGAGTGGTAGTTATTTAAATAAACTGGTGATCGGTGGACCGACTCCAGACGTAATTAAAGACCTGAAGAACGTTGTTGCTAAGCGTCCAGCGTATCCATGTGTGTGTGATGCCAGCGGCTCGGGCACAACGGTGCCAATCTTACCAGCGTTATTTCAATTCTCTGCTGGACGCATTTAATAAGAAACTGGGAGTGAAAGTTAAAAACGTTTTGTTTATTGCACAAGTGATGATGGGAATCGAACCCGGGACCGTGAGGCAGCAGTTTGCATGTTCTCCCTGCATCTGTGTGGGCTTCCTACGGGCATTCCGGTTTCCTCACACAATTCAAAGACATGCTGTCAGTTAATTAGAACCACTAAAATTTTCCTGTGTGTGTGTGTGTGTGTGTGTGTGAGAGAGAGAGAGAGAGAGAGAGAGAGAGAGAGAGAGAGAGACGAGTGTCAGTACATGATACTCAGTAAACGGTGTGTGAGGTACAAACGACAGCAGTAAACACACAACAGATGCACAAAACGTGTACAAATAAACGGTAATAAAGTCACTAATACAGCAGCAGAGATCTGAAGTTGGTGCAAAACATGAACAAAAGGCCACATAATGCAGAGTGATCCAGTCCCAGCACTACAGTGTGTGGTGGAAGTGTGTGTGTTGTGTGGTCTCATCTTGTGTTAGTTTGTCAGGGTGTGTGTGTGTTGTGTTAGTTCATTTTCTGTGTCAGAATTTATTGTGTGTGTGTGTGTGTGCGCGTGTGTGCGTGTGTGTCAGTACACTGTGTGTATTTTCAAGTCCATTGTGTATGTGTGTAAGCTCACGTATGTTTGTGTGTCCATTGTACGTGTGTAAATGTTTGTCAGTATTTGTGTGTTTTTTCATCATGTCCGTGGTTGTTAAAGTCTGTTGTGTGTTCGTGTGTGTTATTAAGTTTTTACATATTTACATACACTATTCTTTTATTCCTTCTACAGGCTGTTCCGGGGGGGGTAGGCAGAGGATGCTGGGGGGGGACGAGGGCTCGATGTGAGAACGTTTCCTAATTAGATCCTCTTCATCCGTCTTTTAAAGAAAGTAAGAAAAACTCCACCGGCCTTGTTGTTGCTTCTCGGCCTCTGGCATTGTGTGTGTAACCAAAACCCCACTGTGGATCTTAATGCTTGTTAATTGGCTGTGTGTTCATGCTGTGTAGCACACTGCTTAATCAACACACACACACACACACACACACACAATGTAGAAGGTACACTCGAGCAGAAGCTTCAGCAGCCGATACAAACGTCAGTCAGAAACGTCGATGCTTGTAATTAAATATTCAAATCTAATCGTGTTTCTCACTTTAATCTTTAATAAACATTCACACATTTTACACAGAAGCTGTTAATATCAATGCATTTTATAAACAAAGACCTTAACAAGCAGGAAACTCTCTCTCTCTCTCTCTCTCTCTCTCTATATATATATATATATATATATATATATATATAAAATGCAGGACTGACTGTTTATGCACGTGTGTGTCTACGTATAAATCATCAAATATATTTTAATCTCAAGAAAACGAGCCATTCTGACTTCAGTGGTATTGTGATGCAATAAATAAGGGATTTCAATTAGAACTTTATTTCATATTTTGTGTTGTTGTTGTTGTTGTTGTTGTTGTATTTCGATGATGGATGTGAGTCAATGACACCAGGCATGAATATTAGCGTAGTCAATATTGGTGTTTATATTGATTGATTCAAGTGTAATATTGTCGGTTCTGCAGTTTCTCTACTGCACTGCAGTGATTTCATTAACGTATTGATCCAGACGGACCGCTGAGCGACTGTTGGACCCCTGAGCGAGGCCCCTGTAACTCTATTAGTCGCTCTAGTGAATAAATCTAGTGATTTTTGGTTTGTGGTGTTATTGGAGACTTTTGGAAACTCTGAGATGAACAAACATGATCATCAGTTTCTATCCTGAGTAAACAGCGAATGCTGTCATGATCCCCGCAGTGTTGTGCCGAATTCCGACTCCCCGGCACGATTCTGCTTCCTCTGCATCACTTAAAGTAAACAGACACAAAACGTCACAATTACATTTGGTTTTGGCTCCTGTGATGCTCGATATCATTATTTATTTATTGATCATTTTGACGTCATGTTTTTAAAACTCAAACTCGTATCCATGACAGCAAACATTCATTCATTCATCACACAAAGTTTCACACTGATACACGAATCACATCAAACACACTCCTGGATTATTTGGTCTTATTAATTTACCTTACCTACATGTTTTTACATGTACCCAGAGTAAACCCACGTGGGGAGAACATGCAAACTCCACACAAACTCACATGTCAAAATAACTTTATGATTTTATTACTTAATTTCAATCATTTTAAAGTAAATTAAATCACTTTTTTGTTGTGTTGTTAAATGTTAGCATAAGAGTAGCAGTTAGCAGGAACTGTTATTCTATGTTCAACCCTCCTCTTTTATCCGGGCTTGGGACCGGCAAAGTGACTTTAAAACAGAAACTTTGGCAGAGTTACTTTTTTTTTTTTTTTTTATTATTATTATTATTATTATTTTTTTTTTATTTTTTTTGTAATTTTTTTTTTTGCTTGTTTTTGTTTTAATATTTTTGTAAGTTTTCTTTCATTTTAAAGCTCTTATAACCAAATTGTTCTGGCTTCATTTTGCTCTTCTGTAGCAGCTTCTGATGGAACTGATTTCAATAAATAAGCAGCTGATGTACAACAAGCTGTAAAACATTATCAGGCACTTTGTGTTCAGGCAGGACCGGTGCTAGGGGGCGCTTTTCTCATTGCTCCTCCAAGCAACACAGTCTAGAACCCGGTCTGTGTTCTCACCAACTTAAACTGAAGTTTCTAATCTACAGGTACCTGATGAATGAGAGTCATCGTGTCGTGTTGGATGGTCCAGTGGAGCTACTGACCTGAACACCGACTCACAGCGTGACGTTACTGAGACGTCGAGCGATTTCAGTGTTGAGTGCAGCAGCATCACACGTCCATTCTTACATCATCTGTCATGTCTTTGTATTCTTTTTTACTGATTCTATTTTTTATGCCCATCCTCTCTACCCTGTCGTACCCATGCCGAGTGCTGAACCATGACCTCCAGACCCTGGTGGTGGAGCGTGGCTGGGACGAGTCGCTTCTTTTTGTTGTTGTTTTTTTTTATGATGTTGATGAAAAAGTCTCGGTTGCTTTCTCTTGTCCTACAGCGATCGTGTGCTGTTGTATTCCACAGGTCCATCGTACCCCTCCAACAACCAACGATGGTGCAGCAGCTTGACCATCTTTATTCGGATCTTAGGCTCAACCGCCAGCAGATCCCGGAGCAGCCATTCAGATCCCATCGATACAAACTCAGGAACCTTGAATTTTCCAGTGCTGACATGATTGTAGAGTTTTAAATAAAACTTGTCCTCATTATCAGAATCATAAGTTTCAAAACCATCCCTGAGCTCTTCATCATCACTGCGATCTTCATCCAAGTCATCACTATTGAAGTGAAATGGGAGCGTACCACAGAGCATGCAGTACAGAATGACCCCGATACTCCAGATATCTGCTACTGCACCATGGTAGGGAATCTTGGTTAAAGCTTCAGGTGGCATGTAGTAAATTGTCCCACACCTGTCCTTTACAGGGGTGTCCAGTCCACCCTCTGGTTTCAAAGCAAGACCAAAGTCGATCAGCTTGATGTCGTTCTTCTCGTCCATCATGATGTTTTCTGGTTTCAGGTCTCGGTGGATGTATCCCTCACTGTGCATGTAGGCCACTGCTGAGATGATTTGTCGAAGGATTCGGCGTGCCTCCTGCTCCAGCAGTCTCCCGTGATTGTTGATGTACTCATAGAGATCCCCGTTTGGACAAAACTCCAGCAGTAAGTAGATGTGCTCAGAGGTCTCAAACATCTCGTACATCTGGTTTACATGCTGATGCTTAAGAGTCTGCAGAGCCTCTATCTCATTCTCGAGATCAGACAAGTTGCTATTTTCCTTCTTGATCGACTTGATTGCCACCTTCTCTTTAGTCGTGACATCTACTACAAGTGTGACTGTCCCGAAGCCACCTTCTCCCAGAGTCTTACACACACTGTATCTCATGCTTAGCTCTGGGAGGTCCTTGAAATGACGTCGCTCCATGCTTTGTCGCTCCATGCTCTGATTGAAAATTGCCATTTTATAACTGGACATCTTTTCATTATCAAGTTCATCTGACTTGTTCTCCTCATTGGACCCACTGGAAATCTCCTCTGAAGGTTCATCTGACTTGATCTCCTCATTGGATCCACTGGAAATCTCCTCTGAAGGTTCATCTGACTTGATCTCCTCCGCTGTGTTCTTAAAGCCACTTGATGTCTCCTTGATGATATCAGAGACGCTTCCATCTGTGTCCTCTTTACATCCACTTGTTGTTTCTTCAGAAACGTCGTCATCCAGCTGTAAAGATTTCTTCTTTTTCTTTTTACTGATGAAAGCTGGTAAAACATAATAAACTGCAGCTAATCCTGCACAAGCACCAACTGCCAGCAAAGCTTTAGTTTTCCAACCCATCTTAAATTCCACCAATCAAACTGAGAGAAATTTTTTTGTCTCTAAAAAGTCTTTGGACTGTATTGTGAAAGTTGCTCGCGCTCCTAATAGCTGTTCGTATAAGAATGATGATAAATGCGCGTGCAGGTGTTTTTATACTCGAGAGAACACATTACGTCACGTGTTTCTCTGGCCACGGCGTGACGTCATCTACTGGGCTCGGATAGTCACGTGACATTAGAGTTGAACGGCAGCGCACAGCGACCAAAAAGTTTTACTAAAAGAGAAAAAAATAAAATAAAAAATAAAATAAAATAAAAATAAAATATAATAAAAAAAGTTTTACTGTATAAATAAGATTCAGAACAATTTTATAACCGATTGTTTAATAAATAAATCAAAGAGAAAAAAACGCTGGAATCCAGATTGTAAAATGTGCATTTATAGTTCAATAAAAGGCAGAATTTCATATTTATCAGCTTCGTTTCCCTTCACAAGAAACATTTAATACTTTTCTCATCACAACAAGAAATCAGATTTAATAAATAAGAAACAAGCCCAGGAACATTAAACTTCAATCAAATATTCCCAAACGTCTATTAATTTAAACTTTTTAATGATTTTATACACCCCCCACAGCCAAATACTTTGATTAAAGTTTTATTATTGTTATTATTGTTGTTGTGATGTTTCAGACTCTTTCATCAGTTCTGGAAATTAATAAAATACTAAATATTGTTGACAGATTCTTGTTGAAGCCTCGTTGATCCGTTTCATTATTGAATTGTAGAATAAATCATGTACATTTATAACTTTTGAAGTACATGTTTATAATGACAGTAATAATGATGTAATAATAAAGAGTAATAAACAAGTGAAGTTTGGTGTTACGACCGTTTTAATACTTGAATTATTAATAAACATGTTTTCATGTGAAGTGTTTGAAACTCTTCTTAGTAATAATATTCTGTTATATGAAGGTTTAAATATAAATCATGTGAAGAAACATATTTGATTGTTTAAATAAGCACTTATAGAAATATAAGACAGTGATGTTTACAGTGATGATTATTAAATCACTGCTGGTGGTGTTGAGTAAATGAATGTTCAGAGATGTTCAGGGGAACTGGAACCAAACTACTTTAAAACAACTCGACTTCATTACAATAAAAAATGATTTTATTATTATTCGTGTAAGTTTGCATCTGTTTCAATGTGAAATTTTACACAAAATATATTTTATATCGACTTAAGCTAATTTACTGTTTAAATGTAAAGAAAGAAAAAAAATCAATAAATAAAGTTTGTCGGTTCCACTTTTATTTTATTATATTTATTCTGTAATAACTCTATACTCACTTTATAAGTTAAAAGACCTGAAACTTCAGCATCTTTAAAGATAAATACTTGCTGGAAAATAAATAAAAACTGTGTGTGCTGAACGATCATGGTCACGTGATCTATTCTTCTAATATTATATATAATATATCTAATGTATATATATAAATATAGCACAACATTGTCACCACCATCAGAAGGGAGCAACATCCAGTCATAAATAGAGAAACAGGTGAAATCTCATCTTATTAGACCTGAAAACAGCAGTGGGTGAATTTTCTCTGAGTGAATAATTGTCACCATTTTCTTTACCCGTCTTCCCTTTACAATATAAACCGAGGACAACATCATTTCTGTTTATTATATCTTTATTTACTAAATAATAAAAAGTACATTTTCTTCTTCTTATACATTGCCAGCTGTGATCTGTGCCAGTGCCAGCTCCTCTGCCCTGGTAAAATGCACTGGTGGTGGCCCCCCCTCCTGTTTTCTTTACCTCAGCAGTCTTCCTATTAGCTACAAAACCATAATGAACTACAGGATACACCAAACTTCATAAAAGTAAGAACATCAGTTATGTACAAGTTATACCACTTTAAACTATGTTTTTAGATTTCATCTTTATTTGCTGCCATGTGCATTTAATAGGATTTTGATGACTTATTTTTAAAGAAAAAAATGTGCAAATCAGGACAAATATTAAAAATATTTTTCCATATCCTTTCACTAAGTGAATTATTGTATGTTTTTTTTATTTGAACTCGCGCATTAACTTGGTTTGTATTTTTTTTTACAAGCCTTTACTGTTGTATTATTTTTCTGCTGAAATATAATTTGATCATCTACATACACAGATATAAATATGTGCTGCTGTACTGGGGGGAGATATGATGTCTCTCTGCTCTCCCTCATTCACATCCGTGCTTAATCCCTTTTTTCGGCGCTCCATTAAGAATGCCTGGTAATAGGTAACCGTGAACGCGCTTCTGCTGGGTTTAATCTACTCAGACTTGAGTAATCGAACTCTGATCAGGTTTTGTGGAACTGAAAACTCTGACTATGACACGTTGATATAAGTCAACTCGGAGTTCAGGATTAAGCTTGAAGTTTGTTAAACCTGCTTTCTGGAACACACCCCAGTACACTCATTAGACCTGCACACTGCACACAGGAAGTGTAAACAATTAAATACAATTTTAAATGAGTATTTTTTTCAAACATCGTATATAAATTCCAATAGCAATATGAGGAGAATAAGAAATAAACAATTTCCTATTTTGTTGTTTATAATTAACCTAATTTCAAATCTGAATCATTTTATGAGGGCAGCGCCCCCTGTTGGTCAACTGCCATTATTCAAGATGTCGAATTCTAAAGCAGCTCAGATCTTTGTTTGGAAAACTTCTAATCGATTCAGTGTGTGGTCTTATTCTAATGGGGGATAGTATTCGTCTGGAGGATATATTAAGGTAGGCTTATAAGATGGACTGTATCTTAGAATCAGAATCAGGTTTGTTAGTGCACACAAGGAATTTGGTTCTGCCTGATGGTTCCTCTCTAGTACAATTTGCAAATCAATAACACACAAGAGCATTAAACTCAAAATATACAAATTATTAGAATAGATATGAAGAAGTCTGTATTTGTGTAATATTGTATGTACAAAAAAATTCAGAGACTGTACATCAGTTGAGCATTTGTACACAATGTGTTATTACATTATGTGGCACATACTGGTGTCTATTTGCATGCATGCAATGTGTAAATATTTAATGCAATTTACTGTTTTTTTATCAAAATACAAAAAGAGGTTTTATTAAAACATACAAAATACAGTTTGAAAAAAATAAATCTGACATTTTTATGTACACTGCCCCGTGATGTAATCCAGTATCAAAATAACTGCGTTGAAACGAGATATTAATGTATGGCTAGGACATACAATCCCTTCATTTTGACCACAGCTAGCAAATAACTGTTATATAATAGGTTCTAGCATCCTTGCTTATTTTGTTCCTAAGCTACTATTTGACTATTTATTTTCCACACAATTTTTTACTTTAATGTGAGATGTTACGTTGTACATAGTGCAGTCGTCCTCAACCACCAGGCCGTATACTGATAACCTTCCAGGCAGCTCAAAAAGATGAAATAAGCAAAGAACAGCAATGAAAACGACTTCTATTTCAATAGTTGTGTGATACGCTTTTGTCTTCTTTCACCAGTAGGTGGGAGCAGCGTCTCAATATGGCAAAAAAGCTCATTTGTGAGCAGTATAGTTACTTTATTCATGCCATAACTAGTTGGATCGATACAGTATTTGATTGCTTTTTAGCACACATTCACAATCTCCATTTTAAAGTAACTAATCTGTACACAATCCCGTTTAGCTAATCTTGTTATAGTTTATATAAAACAGTACCTTCATACATGTTCATGTTGTACAAACACAATTTAATAAATGTAGAAACTGTCAAATGTAAAAAAACAAAAAGTTCAATTAAATAAAGTGCTTATTCAGCTGTTCCTTATATACATACACAATGACAACATGTAAACATAACTTCCTTCAATAAATAACTTTAAATATTAAATACTTAATTTAACCAAATAAAATAAATAGGAGCATTTGGTCCTCTTTAAAATGAATCTGAGGTGAACAAGGCAACAGAAGAGGGGTAACAACATTTGAGAAGTAAATACACTTTAAACGCAGGTAGGATTAATTGTCCATAATGCTCTGTTCTTCATAAGATGGCACCATCACAGTAAGATCAAGTGAGCTTGGCGTAGATGCTATTTTCTTCGTAGGCTCAGGACTCGAAGGGCTCTGACATACCAGTCACAGAAATGTTGGATTTTTTTGTGGATTACAGCAGATGTCTTGTACAGATCCCATGCAGAAGTCGGAGGAGGCAGAGGAGGAAGTGTAGTTTGTGGATTTGACACGTTCATCTAATAGCAAAAAAAATGCATTAGGTGGTTGTTTATATGTAGTTTTTTTTAACCGCTAGGTATGTAACAATAAAAACTATGCCAAAAGAAAAATCGCAATCTGTTGTAGTGACTTCTGACTGGAGCATCCAAAATGATTGACAGGTGGTTGCTAAGCTGTTGGTGCTCGTTTCAAATGTACTTGTAATTAGGATCTTGCATATTAAGTCATTATATTGTACGTGCACCAGATATCTACGAACAGGAACAGATTTATGAAAAGTTAAAGAAGGTGTTTGGCTTACCTGTTTCTGAACCAGACTGGTGACATACTGGACTTTTATAACGACTTCCTGGATGTTTAATTCCAGGCCTAAATGGTCCTGCCAGTTCACCAACCAGTCATAGTGCAACTTAAAAGTGTGGAGACCTGATGCCAGCTCTGACAAAGTTCCATGTTCCTTCAAAGATAAATACAAAACATGTTTGAGCTAAGACGGTTAACGGCTGCATTTAAAAAAGGACATAAATCTTCAGCTAGCTTGTTTGTTAGGTACGTGGCTTATTCCCAATCCCTGTTTAGCAAAATATTGTTATATCAACCTGTGGTTACATCTGGAAATATTACATTTAAGCTTTGTTCAGCCTTGTATATTATTCTGATTAACTTAAAGCTACAATTTCCTAAAAAGTTCTATAAGTAAATAAGGACTAAACAAAATACAAATGCTGTCAAAAGGGGCTTCAAAGAGAAGACATGTCAGTTAGAGTTGCTATTAAAAGGAAACATATGAACAAATTATATTTACCTCAACTGTATGCAGGTCGTGTGGTCGGTGGTGTATAATAGGAAGGGAAGTTAATTCATGCTCGATTGGAAGATCATCTGGAAAGTTCATCTGAAATATCAAAACATCTAGTAAAAATCACTGAAGTACACACAAGTGAACGTTTAGGTAAGTCCGCAGATGATCTGAAAGTACTTTACAGTTTTGTGTTTAGCACAAGCTGACTGGTAACTGCAGGTGCGTTGTTTTATCTTTTCTAAAAATGCAGAGCCTGGCCGATCAAACACCGGGTGGTGGAGCAGTTCTGGCAACAGCTTATTAGCTTATGTGACAGCTCAAAATAAAGCCTTCAGAGAACATGTCAACCTGGTGAGAATTAAACTAGTAGTGTGTGTCTAATAGGGCTGTCCACAACCAAGGATTTTGTTGGTCGACCAGAGGTCGTCATTTACTTCAACTAATCGACTAATAATCGA
>JAOUQU010113841.1:0-15600 GCA_028566735.1 Ammoglanis amapaensis
CCCACAATACAAAACATTACGACACTCGAGTGTTTTATTGGTGTGTGAGCTCAGCATCAGGTGTCAAGAGCCACCAGTGTTAGGAACAAAATCTATACTAAGCCAGATCGAGCTTAGAGAGACCTAAGAGAACGAAAGTAAATTTCTTGAAATTGAGTATGCGTATATTTCAAAAGTAGAAAAATATATTTCATCATTTAGATATCTGTAAATCATGTCATTCTTCACAGGCAAAAATAAACACATCTAGCCTACAGTAAACAGACCAAAAAACAAAGAAATGTGTAGTTTGCTTTACCATAAGCAAGGAGTGACACTTATGATTTAGAATTGTGACATTTGTTTGTAACTAAATCATAAGATATTTCATTACAAACAAGTAACAGGTAAATATTCTCTAATGTACCCCAGAATATGCAGTTATTACAGTGAATTTTCACTTTTTTGTTCGCTCCCTGAGTGTGAAGAAAACACAGTTCTTACCCAATCTATTAGACAGGCCTTTTAGTATAATGCAATCAGTTCTGGATTTGTGCAATTCACCAGCAGATCTGGAATACTAAATTATTCACAATAATATTTAATTGTTAAAGTATGTCCTAAGATTTCTAAAAACTTCTGATAGAAAATAAATAATGTAATAATATATCAGCAAAGAATTATTTTACCGTTACATTTATCATAGAGATGTATTTAAATTAAATAATATATTTTTTTATAATATAATTTCCAATGCTGTGGTAAATGTTTTTTTTTTTTTTTACATTTGAACAAGAAACAGTTCAACTGTTTAACTTCAGTGTTTGGTGTGAATGAGTGAAATTTTGGAGTGCGAGTAAAGGATTAGACGTGTGATGCAATGGAGTGGAATTCGAGCTTTGTGTTGGAAACTTTAGATACTCTTAACCCTAAACAGCATAAAGTGTTTACAGTGCTGGTAAATGGCTCTATAAATTAGAACATCAGCCCTGTGTCATTCATAGCCTAAAAAAATCTAGAACTCAACTGTAAAAATGTTTACACTTTACAATAAGGCCAAAAGTATGTGGAAATCCAATTGTTAGATATTCCAAATCAAATTCATAGGTTTTACAATGGAGCTGGGAAAATAAAGCTTCACTGAATGTGTACTCTCTTGAGGTGGATTTCAACAAGACTTTGGTATCAGTACACATCTATGCCCTCAAAAACATTTGTTTCTGTTATCTTGCGCTTGGCCATGGTGGGTTGTCTGTATAAATGCCTGACCTTCAGACAGCAGACCTAAGATGTCAATGCTACACCACCCAACAATGTACTGAATAGAATTTGTATCCACTAATTAGAAATGGGTTTTCTGAACACCAATGCTCTTTGTAACTAGGTGTGTTAGCATTCTTTCAGCCATAAAGTAAAACAACTTTTGAAACAAATTTTACTCCAGCAAAGGATCATCATCATCATCCTCGTCCTGCAGCTCTAACCTGGCAAAGGGTCGAGACACTGTGAGGTCGTTGTTCTTCCTCAATCTAAAGAGTAACGTAATGACACTAAGCACTACAAGTACACCGATCACGATGCCCACCACCAGTGCCAACTGTGAACAGTTCTCTTTCTGCAGCACACAGCGCACGCTGGAAAAAGAACCATTATTCGGCAGCTCAGGAATTGCCAGAAGATGGCACATGAGTGGGTAGAGATCCACATTTTTGACGCTGTCCATCCGGTAGCCTTTGCGGAAAGCAGGGCCATTGGCTGCCATAAAAGGATGCATGCTGCGCAGGGAGTTGTCATACCCATGATCGCCCACTGTAAAAATCAAGATTATTTTAAATGAGGCAAAACAAAAGTATAGATTGCAAAGAAACAGCCAACATGACCATCATTTAGAACACTTACAACGTGGAAGTGTGCCATTCTGGACAATCGTCCAACCTTCATCAGCCACTAAGATGATGGGCTGAATCCTTGAATTGTGTTTGTAATGCAGTCGATCAGGGATCGCAGCCTTCCGGTAAGCTTTCATGTGAATATGGCAGTTGCTGAAATTCTTGAAAAAATCTGGCGATTCTGGAAAGCAACAAGAAAAGTAAACAACTTGAACAATAATTATTTAATTAGAAATAAAACAAACAAATTCCATGTAAAACCGGTTGTTTTCTGGAATAACCACACTTGCAGAAATTAGCAAACGCCTCTACCCAAAGTTATTTGGGATGCCTTTGTTTAAACAACAAATAAATCCCCAAAACACTGAGATGTGTAACAAATCAGCAACAAGGATAAATGTGCAACATTCTCAGCGTAGCTACTTTCTATTGGTGGGAGTTAAAGCTCTTTGAAGGGATATGGATCTTTTGTCTTTGTTCTATACAGTGGTTAGGGTATTGGGCTAGTAAATTTCGTAAACATACTTATGTTTACTGGACTAGTAAACATAAGTTTCACCGTTCAAGCCTAACCACTGCCAGGTGATGGCATAGTCATTAAGGTAATGTTGCTTAAAATCATGTTCAGTCATACTTGCAAGTCGCTTTAAATAAAAGTGTCTGCTAAAAGCTGAAAATGTAAATGTAATTCTCATTGTGACTGATTCTCTCTTCTGAAATTAATCAGAATGAATGAATCAGTTAATAAGGTCTGTGGAGAAATTGGAGAAAAAAAACTGATATATATCGAATGACTAAGTTCTGCCATTCCGTTTTGTTCATTTTAAAGTGGCCAATAGAATCATTTGTATACCCATCACTAATTTTATCTACAGTTGAGCTTCAGTTTTTATTCAAAAGTTTGCTTCTCCCTTTGTGAACAAATCTGATGAACAAGGAATTCGTTCAATTATAACCGGAACACTTTCACCTCCTTTCAGGCAAAGCTAGAACATGGGCACGAACAGTTATTTGCCCAGGGCATTGTTTATAAAATAGTTTTTGGAGCAATTCTGCATTGTATAACACTAAAATAACTGTGTTTAAATAAATGCATAACATAAATAAATATTCACTCTATTGTCTTAGAGACCAGAATTTATTCTAGATCTATTTATTACACAATAGTAAATTAAGATCTTTTTGACAGCAGCAATGGCACACAACAACCAGGAACAAGGAAACCTATACAACTATATTAACATATCTTTTGGCATCAAACATTGTGACCAGACTTCCACCATTTTTCATTGACCATTCATTCAGCACAACGAACATTTAAACATTGTACATTTAACATCGTACATGGAACTCGAGTATGAGTCAAGGTAATCGTTTCTCAATGATCCGTTTCTCATCATCTCATAAGCTTAATACAATAACCAAACATTTTTTCTCTCTCTGTGTCTGCTTGGGTTTTCTTCAGGTACTTCGGTTTCATCTCACAGTCCGCAGACATGCCATCAGGTTAATTGGAGATACTGGAATTGGCCAGTGTGTTTACTTAAAGAAAACCGGCGTACCCAGAATAAACCCATGCAGATACAGAAAGAATAAATAAACTCTGCACAGAAAGCTCCCAGGCCGACCTGAGAATCGAACCTGTAGGGCATCAATGCTAACCACGAAGTCCCCGTGCCGCCCTACATAGGATTTATACTATTGTATTGTACTTAAGAGTAAATACCAACCTGTTAAAGGAATGACGGCACCTACTGGAGATGTGTCTACCAACTTATAGCTGCTACGATTAACACAGTCGTCAAGCCGAATAATTCTGTCTTTAGAGCATTGCACCATGCCATGATCACTTGTAATGATGACATTAATACTTCCCCACAGTCCTGTCTCGTTGAGATGTTCCATCAGAAATCCGATATGATCGTCCACGTCCTTAAGGGCCTTGGCCATTTCAATGGTGTTTTCTGGCCCAAATATGTGTCCACTATGGTCAGGTTCTTCCCAGTAAAGAATACCAAACTTAACCAATTTGTCTTCTTTCATCCAGGATGTAATATTCTCCAATCTCTGCATAAAGCTTACCTTTTGGTCATATTTCATAAAGTATGTGGAGGAATGATTTTGAATATTCAGATCAGTTCCTGGCCACATAGCAGCTGCAGATTTATAATTCGAGTTCTGCATGGACACCCAAATTGGTGTCGCTTCATTCCACCAAAAAGGGTCACTACTGTTTTTAACAGAGAACTCTTTGTGGGTCGCTGAGTCATACATTTGACTGGCCAGAATACCATGGCTCTCTGCATATAACCCAGTAGCGATGCTGTAATGGTTAGGAAAGGTTTTGGTGGTAAAGACATTACTGAGGTGATCAATTAAAACCCCATCAGAAAAAAATTTCTTCAGATTGGGTAATGGGTATTTCTCCAGATAGTCTGCACGGAAGCCATCAAATGATACAAGCAGTAATGGAAGCACCTCTTTCTGAGTTTCATTTTCTGCATTTTGACAAATGACTGATTCATAAAATGCAGCTAGAACACACAAGAGAACCGTCAGATGCATCTTGCTCGGAATACTGTTTTAAAGGCCTCTCTCTGTTAAAAAGAAGAGAAGAAAAATCAATGTATTTGCAAATCTGTTCAAGTATTTTAAGTATTTATTAAAGAACAGACTTTTGGAAAAAAACCTGCACATGAGGGTCAGAGATAATTTATGCATAATGAATATTTCATACAAGAATGTATGTGGCAGAATGTATTAAATTACAATTGATCATGACACAATTAAAGAAACGTTAAACGCTGGGATAATGGTCGTTAATTGTTAAGGCAGCATATATTAGCAGCTATAAATCCAACGATTTTAACCAGATGTTGCAATATCTTTGAAATATCTCTGAAACAGTAATAAACAGCTTTAAAAAATCTGATACCAGAAGAGAAGCGTGATGCAAAGCTGAAGCCTGTTTAACTCAAGTTTAAATGTTAGAATTCCGGTCACCATTGATTCTTTCCAGACCTCTTTAAATAACAAAGCACTTTTGTCAACAAGACTGAGACAAACCCTTATTCACATTATTTTGCATTCATTAAAGTCAGCAGATCTCAACTTGCGGCCTGTAATTTTCTTTCTGTATTTGTATTAATTAGTTACTACTTTCGGCTGATCCAGTTAGGAGTCGCCACAGCAAATAGTGATGCCGGATGCTGTTCCTGACACAACCACAACTAGTCATCCAGACTTGGGACAGTCACTATAATTCACTGGATTTGGCATCCTAGTGGCAAGATACCTAAATGACAATTCAATGTCTATAATTGACCTGGCTGCATGTTTTAGGACTGTGAGAGGAAGCCAGAGCATTCTGGGTAAACCATACAGCCATGCGAAACACATACAAAGTCCACACACAAATGCATTCAGGACCATCTTGCTGTGAGGTGATGGTGTTGTGGTCCACTAAGCCACCAGTCCTATACAGCTATAGGTACAATTCCTAAATATGAATGAATGTGTGTATCCTTATAATATGTACAAGCTGGCAAAATTTGCCATCAAGTAAATGCAGGGCCAGTATTGTGGATACTAGCATTTAAAAAAAAAAATCTTTTTAAATTATTTTCTGTACTCCACTGTAAAAGCGTGTTTATCTAACAACAAGGTTGGGGGGACACTGATTTGCAAGGGGGTTCCCGGACAGACGGTTCACACGTGCCAGAAAAAATGTCAGAACTTATACTATTACATTTAAAGAGCTTATAAGACTCCACAATATTGTGACAGTATAAGCACTCAAGGGTAAAAAATAGAAAAAAGCAGTACATAGAATTAACATCACAATTATTATAGTTGGATCTAAAACTAAAATATCAATCTCACTATACTTGGCTTGATCAATATCAACACCAACGTTGGTATCGATACTCCCACCACTAAATGACCAGCAGACTAATAAACGGCAACTTATTCAAATAAAAAGGGTCTAATGGTCTAAAGGATTTTTGTTTCTGAAAATGTTAACAAATAAGCTTCTGACAAACTTCAACAATAACTCGAAGTAAAAGCAGGTGTACGAGTGACCCTAATACAAGTGCAGATGGAATCTATATACAACTTAATATCAACTACAAAAACCAAAACATAAGCCCCAGCACGGTATAAAATAATATAAAATAATGAGACATTGCTAAACGGATAAAATGCAGCGTTTGCAAATGCTAAGTGTAACAAATATATCGTGACGCAGATCAAAACTGCGTCTTTAAATATCGCGATAACAAAGTAAAATATCGCTGAACCTTAATAAACACACGTTCAGTCACACCGGTACTACGCGACTTCAAGCCGGTAGAAAAAGAAACATTTTAAATTATACTTAAAGTTTACTGCCATTATTCACACAAACATATCCACTTACTAATGAGACCGAATCCTGTCCAAGCAGTGCGTCGAACGAACTGAAACCTAAACCGGCTTCCCGCAAACTTACGTCAACAAATGTCCTCACAAACAGCAACAAATAAATAAACAGGTTCCACAGTTTTCACTCCACGTAAACAAAGTGACCAGTCATACCAGTTACAGTGTTCTCTACAACACCTTTCTATTGTATTACCGGTTTTCTCGCTTCCTTAAACTGTCATAACGCGCTAACAAGACTGACAGTCCGATGAGCAAATAGCATTTGTTTATGCTTCAAAAGACCCGCCTATCAATACCAGGCACGCGCCGATACAAGCCGCGTCCCAATTCAGGGACTACTTCCTTCGGAGGGTGCATGTCCTAAATTGTTAACACTGTTCTTAAAACAGAATGTTATTTATTATATAGTCGTGTTTCATACTTTTTAGGTACCGTTATTAGTGACGTGAACTTTAATTTATTTTATATTCATATTATTCATTACACAAGTCACGTCAAACACAATTATAGACAATTTAATATCTTCTATTTGCATAACTGAATGTTTTAGACTGTGGGAGGAAATCAGAGCACCAGGAGTAAACCTACGGGAGAACATGCAAACTCCACACATGGTCTGTCAGGAAACTGAACATGGGACTGCTTGCTGTGAGAGGACAGTGCTCACCACCCTTTAGCTAAAGTCCAGCTGGTCAAATGGTCAAAACTATGCCAGTTGGCTACGTCTTGTAACTGTTGACCAGCATTGGGTATATTTATTCCTGGGTAACCGACTGGTCTTGAGCTAAAATTTAAGTGATTTGAATATAATTGTGAGATTTGCACTGTTATAATGATCATGTCACATTATTTTATTATTGTTTTGTATCTGCTTGTGTTCTGTATAAATTTGCTCCAGAACAGCTAGTTTATCAAGAAATAAAATACCAAACGATGCATCTATTTCCACATGAGGCTTCAAAAAACATTGTCTTAACAACTAAACATATCCTGCATATTCCTTGAAAAGCTTTTCCAAAGCCACATGCAAAACCTCTTATCATTCATGCAAAGTCAGACCGAGCTGTTGAAGAATATAAGGAAAACAAAGTAGGGACTTTTGAGAAGCCTAGAGCAAAATATCTTTAAACATCTGTAAAGGAACCAGCATATTATGTATGCTTATCATTAAATTCAGTAAATAAGCTTGAGAATAGATGTCACAAAACTGGATAAGATTTCTAAATTCAGGTGTGCAAAGTTTTAAAAAAGGTAGAGATGTAATTGCTATCATCCAACATTTATAAAAGATCATATCTTGGTAGAGGGTTATGCCAGGGAAAAGTTTTTAAACACTAGCAGCATTTAAATTAAAAAGCCATGTGTGTATTTTCTTTAAGGTTGTTTCTATATTTGGCTGGATTTATCAAATTTATTCTTATCAGTCTTAGTCCCTGTTGCTAGCACCATGTGTCACCATAGAGGTCCATATTATATACGGTGCATATTGTTTTTATTAAATCTGTTATATGTTGCGTGATTTGCATTATTAATTAGGCATTGTTTTTAGTTTCCAATGTAGGGAACTCGAGGAAACTCGAGTTCCATAAAAAAGCCCTTGCAGGGGGACAGCACGGTCCTGGATCCCTAAGTCAAAATGACATGATCCTAAGTGAGGATAAACAATGATTTACACAATCTTTCAGCTAGAATGCGAAACGATACATATAAAAGATAAAACACATTTAAGACAAACACCATTCAATATTGTAGGAAAATGAACTCTTTATTTTTTCCCTCTTTTGCAACATTTTCATGTATTAAAATGACAGATACAAAATTATTGTATTATTGTATCACGTTAGAGTAATATTTACATTATACTGTCTTTTGCAAAAATTAAATTCCATATTCTACTAATTTTGTGAAGTGACATTAACTTCAATTAACCATATTCGATTCTGAAATATTCAATATAAGCTGAATGAAACAAACAAAACATTAACAAAGATTTGGTAAAAATAAACAATTATTGTATGCAGAACTGTGTAACAGATCATGGAGTTGAACCAGGGCCATGCTAGTGTTGACTACATTTGAACAAGTTTTAAGAGGAATTCACATTTGATTTAAATTTCTTATTATCTTTTATCCAAACCTGGGCACAATATGAAACAAAACAAGCATAATTATTAAAGTGAGTCGAGGTGCCACTTTAAAACAAGCCTACCTACAAAGTTATCCATAGACTGACGTCTGGCTTACAAATATATATTCACAGTAATTCATCTTACTGAATGTATGAGCTTTTAGAAACATGAAGCCGTAAGAAGATTGCTGTGGCTGGTGATTTAGCACTATTTGTTGACTTCATCCTTAAAAAAATATCAAGGCTAAAAGTCGTGATAACTGTTCATAATCAACTTGCTGATAAATCTGTATTTCTTATCAGTAGTTGATTTACAGTTTAGTACAGTGGTAGTTTGAGGAATTGTGCAAAAATACTGTTGTGCTGTAAGAAAAATATAGAAAAACATAGAATATTTACCCTTAAAACTCTTTACAAATACAATTAAATAAGTTATTAGAAATAAATTTATAGTTGGAGCTCTTGCTGACGAGCGCTTCAGAAACACATCATCATAATTCACTGCTACGCTCATGCATTTTACACTTCTTGCCTCTAGTAATCAGAACAAGAGTCACAGTTAAAGGTAACAGCCATCAAACCATAATGACACAATGTCACACAACTGACCAACACATACCAAGATATAAAAACTTTACCAAAACCCCTGAATATTTAACAATATTTTTCTTCAATGCGCAAAGTATGCTACATACTCATGCAAAATGACACAGCACCTTTTCTTCTTCTTTTAAAGAGATGCAAAACACATTCAATTTATTGATTACCAACAAACAACTGAACTGTATCATAGACACCTAATACAGAACACACACTCAGATTCTAAACAATTTAAACAGGTTTTGGGTAGGCAGCCCATACCATCCTTAACAATTACACATATTGGGTACTTATATAATGCTTATTTAAAAGTCACAAATTAAAGTTGAATCAGTTTCAGATAAAAAAAAAAACATAAAAACAACACAAATATTGCCAATTTTTGTAAACATAATCAGAATGACACTACACAACTTGCTAAAACAATGTACTTTTAAAAATATAAATATCTTGACAAACAAAGAACTCAATTATAAATACATTAACCCTGCTCATATATTATTCAATTCTAGAAGTAAACGTACATTATTATTTTACACTCAGATTACAGGTTCCGCATTCAAATGAAAAGAACCAAACTTACATATCATTTATTTAGACCATACTTTTTTATTTTATTTGTATTCAAACATCTGGAATGATACTATTTTAGTGCTTTTACTCTTTTGGGACCAGGATGTGCCTGATTTACGTTTACAGCCTACATACACCTACTGGCCACTTCATTAATAACGACATAGCGGCTCAGAGCAACTTTTAGTCAATGTTATATGGACTCAACAGAAAGTAAAAATGGACTGCTGACTACTTTTGTTCAATGTAAGCTTCTTAATAAAACATGACATAAAAAATCCTAATGCACAAAACCTTTAACAGTTATCTTTACACAAAATTCATCATTTTACAAGTTTATATTGAATTCAATCACTGACAATTTTGTAACCCCAGAGAAATCCCACAGAGATATACAAAGTCCATATAGAAAGGACCCCGACTACCCCACCTGGTCAATCCCAGGACCTTGTTGTTGTGAGGCAAAGTGCTCAATGTTAGCAAATGTTACCGGCAATTCCTGCAGGGAATAAATCATTATAGAAGTCACTAGAAAACCAGTTTTTACATATTTATTTTGAGTGTTTTACTGTTACTAGTACTAGTTTTAGTGTAAAGATCCCATTTCACATAGTTAATAATCAGGTTTACAGTATTTCTGGCCTGTCTGGTGTCTGCACGCAGATGTCATCGGCTTTTTTAGGCAGTGGCCATGCTCATGTGAAGACATGTTGGCATGTGAAGGGTATGTTACTTCACTGCAATGAATAGTTCTGTATGGATATAAACATTGTTGAAAAGGTTTTAAAATAATTTCCTGTAACACTATAACAACCCTGAAACGTTATCACAAGGCAAGTCAAATAAATTTTACTTTAATTAATTGATTTATTCTGAATATTGCAGACTTTTCAGCTCAGCTCAGATTTACCAGAACCGTATACATTTTACAGACACCTTAAAATTTTTGAGCTTTTTTGTTAGATGTTTAACAACTATTCTTTGTCACTGTTTTACATGATGGGAATAAAACTATACAATGGAAATATTTTAATAAAACTACAGCCAAATAGTTTTAACTGTAAAGTCAAATGTAAATGTGTCATTGTATCCAAAGAATTGTACAATAAAAATACTGAACATGAAACAAAATTCTCAAAATAATGATAAACAACATTTTTTAAATATTAAAAGATCAGTTCAACACAGACACAAGATCATAACCCCAATGTTATTACATCTTTTGTTAAAAAAACATTAAATATTTGAGGGACAATCACCTTGTTCTGCAACTACTGCCGAAAATGTGCCCATTTCTGTATATAAAATTTTTCTACATGTAGTTTCCAGACAGCCCTTGAAGACCAAAACCTCGGCCTTTTATTGTTTATATATTAGTATGTAAGATCATGGTGTGTTCCAACCATCACAAATGATCAAGACTGCACAACAGAAACCAACAAATAATCTTCAGAAGTTCAGAAACATGTTAAACTTTACAGTATATCATAAATAAATTATATTATACAATATTACATATAAAAGTATTGTATTACTGGCAAAATATAGTCTTAATATTTCAGGAAAAACAAATTTACATTTTGTACATATGTAGACGTTTACATGCAGAATTGTTCCAATCAATGACTATTATTGTGCTTTAAATAGAGAAACCAATCATAAACAAGGTGACATCCCCTACTGCAACAAGACTAATCATTAAAATAGGTTTATAACTTTGGTTTTCATTTTTAAATATACTGGCCAACAGTAGAAACAAAAGTCATATTAATATATAGTTCTGTAATTTATCTTCGTAATTAAGACATACCAACCCTGACATGTTAAAATCACACAACAAAACTCCTTTAAAAGTCTCAAACGAGGCAAAATTATTGCTAAAAAACGAAGCAACTAATAGTGAAGAAATCTTCCCTGGAAAACGATAAAAATTATTTCATTCAAGACGCAACGTCATCAAATTATACATTCCCGTTAATGAGAACCTTGTAGCCCCTGTACCATATTTCATAATTAAAACAATACACGCAATGACAAGAAATTATTTTAGTAATGGAATATAAGTAATGCAACGTCATCATTTGTTTTAGACGCTAGTGTTACATTTTACCCACTTTAGTTACATTCATGACAGCCACTGTAGTTACTTTACACAAGATGAATCAGTTCACTAGGTTATAACACAGTCATTGACAATTAAGTCTCTAATTCACTGTCCAGTGAAAAAAAAACTGGCACCTCATTTACACAGACGTGCGAAGAACACACAAACCCTACACGCCATGCAACACCTGCTACACTTAATGTAGTGTCACTGCAGTGCTGACAATGGTCCACGTCTCTATTAAACCATTAAGTAGGGTAGAGTGAAAATATAAAGTTTGAACACAAGTTAGACTTCCATTAGTAACTATACCCAGTTAAGTTCAACAGCTTGGTGTGTACAAATTTCTCGTAGGGGTAATATACTTGCAATTGCAAATACCTGCCAAAATTAAGTGACACTGATTTGGACTGTAGCTTAGAGAAACACTGTTTCAGTTATTTCATATTCAATGTGATCTTTAAATCTTTATAAAATATATTTACATCATGTAGATACTTTTAGTGAAATTTTAATTTAAACTGTTGCTATGACAAACACATTATTGCACAACAAGAACATAATAAAAAGTAAATCCATCGGCATTCAGTACAACAGTGATGTGTCCCATATCATTTCAACACTCTAATCATATCATTAAATTGAGTGTTGTTTTAAAAAAACATAAAAAGGCTATTGTACTGCACTATTTACAAGATCATCTAGTTCATTTTACTTCCTAAATGAACAAAACGGTCAGTTAATATACCATAAGGCTTTACAAGAAATATTTACACAATTTACACACTGTTAAAAAAAACTATTCAACAATAAACCAACAATATTTGGTAGCACCTTGAACCCCACGGACATTATATTAGAACAGCAATACTGGACATAAGTTATGCAATGTGCTCAAAAAACATAATTTAAACAAGAATGTAAAAATGATCTAAAAAACGAACTAAAATTAAGTCTAAATATTTAAATACAATATAAGTAAAATATATTATAAATTAAGTAAAAAATAATATTAATATGTCATAGTAAATCATGAAAATTGTACTTTTCATACTTAAGTATATTTGAAGGTACTTTTGTATATTGACTCGAGTGAAAATCGAAACTTGTACTAGAGTAAAATCATATATATATATATATATATATATCAGTACTTTTACTTAACTACATAAATCGTTTCAGTCCATCACTGAAAGCATCCTACCTGTAATCAATTACAAATGGCATTATGGACACATCAATATTGTGTATATCATTTTCCAAGCCGAATTTGTTTATTCATGTTTAGTGACTTCCTAAAATTCACTGACGCTTAATTCGAAAGAGGATTGATCTAAAACACAAAATAAATGAAATCTACAACCTTTGGAATCAATTTGTAGCCTGGAAAAAGAATTTATACTGAATCAAATTAGCCTTGCTGTGTTCTGTTTTAAAGAGTTAAAAGATTATATGTATGTAAATATACAATTTGTGCATCTACGTATCTACTGTATGTGTATCTTTCTGTTTAGGACCATTACGAGGGAATCACAGTGGCTTCGTGGCCTAACACTGCATTTCTGCATGTTCTCCCCGTGCCTGTGTGGGTTTCCTCTCATAATACAAAAACATGCAAATAAGCCAAATTGAGGATAAAAATTATCCATAACTGTGTTTGATGTGACTTTTTTCGTCAGGACTGTTACGCAAAGGTAAAACGTGCCATTAAAAAACCTAAATAAAAAAACTACTATTACATGGCGTTTCGATTAGGAAGCATCTAAGAGATTCAGTGAACTATCATTTTTAATTTGACCAACAAAGAGTATCGTGACAAATGTTTTTCCAACGTTTTTCACAGTATCGAGTACCGCCCATCTCAACAACAGTATTATGCAATATTAAAAATAGCCAAATGCATCAGGCATCTACTTTTGTTATTGGTTTACCACACCTCATACCGAGTATTACATGACTGTCTAGTAATGCTGTACTAACGTTAAAACACAATAGGTTACATGTAGGAGCTTATTGTCTAGTACACCCGAACCTTCCAACCCACACTCCTGCAGTAATACTGGAATGTATGTTGCTTTAACAACTGCAAATTAGCAGCAGTATGTCACTACATATACACTACATATCACACACCAGAGCAATTCAAAAGAAAAAAAAATGTACACTGGTATTAAGTGTATTTAAAGGTACTCATCATAGTATTGAGCACCAGTATTATAAAAGCACCAGATCAAAACAAAATGCTACGTATGTTATTGTTTTATCTGTGTTAAGCAGTCGCTCATGTAAAATTATTTAAGCATTTTTATGAACTGTTTGCTAACAGACAGTCTTCCACTGATAACTTCTAATAAAAAAGTTTTTCTAGTTAAGATTTTTCAAGTGAATTAGGTACATTTAACAGGTATTTTGGTGACTGATGCTGGCATCTTCACGACATTCATTGGCATCTTGACCTTTTTTAAACCTTTGCATTGACCTTTGCATTTGTAAAAAATTATTATTCGGCTATTTATTAAGGATGTAACGATACATTATCAAGATTTCAACACATGACAATTTACTCTTATTATGTATCCATAAAATATGTTACTATCTTATAATTACTGAAATAATGAATACCCTTTTATTCCTGAAGTAGATGCAACCTATGCTCAACAATTCTGAATTTTCTGGTAGATTAAAGAACCTGAATCTGGCAACATGTTGTATAGTGTCAGTACTTTTACATGCCAAATAAACATGAACTTTTGTTAGTTGTTTAAAGTTATTAAATGTTTTATGATGCGTCATTCCTTCCTTATTTGTGTCTTTTCTCCACAAGGACATTTTTAGCACCGTATTTTTACTTTCCTCTGGAAAAAAAGAAGACAAGTTAAAATTTGGGGCTTATAAATCATTCAAGTGTTGCTGCTGATGAATCGCTAATCACAGTGTATGAGCATCTGGATATGGACAACACTCCACTGGACATTACAAAGCAGAACTACATTTATACATTAATGTATGGAATTGAATTTAAAAATAGAATCAGTTGCCGTAAAGAAAAAAAAAGCCTAATCTGTACCAGAATATACCTGAGCCATACATTAAAATACAGGAAGTGCTAGCAGCAGCTGGGAGAAAGTTACATGAAGAAACACAGCAGATAAATCATTCATTACAGCACCAAATTATTTTGTCTTTTATCAAACTAATGTTAACCATGAATATTATTTCGTCAGTGCCTCATACATAACAATAATGCTTATACACTGGTCCTTAAGCTCAGTTAATTTTCAGCCCTGGCAAGAACCCCCTGACCATGAAGTGTTCCTGCATGGCATCTAGGTTGTAAAATTTTAGCAGGCACAGTGGATCAAAAAAAACAACAACAACAACAAAAAAACAAGTACACTCAGAGTTGAGCCCAAAACAATGTTCATTATAACTATGGAAGTAATCTGAAACATGAATGGTAAATTGCTGCATACATTTCCTACAGCTCTTATATTCACTGAGGCATAGAACCATGTAGAAGTAACTTCAAGTGTTTAAAATATCCTCTTAGCCTTCCCATGAACATACCCGATTTTTGTCATTATGTAGCACCACATCAATAATTGAACGTTTTGCTTAGATACAACTGGGAACAATTTTACTGTAAGCACCAATCCATAATAAGAAGTTGCTGACATGTGGCCAGATGCACCATTGGCTTTCTAACTGTAATCAATTACAGCATATGATGTCTTTTGGCTTGGTATGGATCAGCTATGAGCCATGGCAAGGCATCCACTTCTTTATAGCTGTTAAGGAAAGTAACACTGCCATGTTGTCTTACTCTGTAAAAGTAAAGTTTCTATCAAACAAAAAATCTCTACAATTGTTTAGAAGATTAGGATATATATATATATATATAT
>JAOUQU010113949.1:0-15597 GCA_028566735.1 Ammoglanis amapaensis
GATCATTATGGCTTTCCATAGTTGGAGTTCCGATGCAAAGGATGCCGGGAAATGTAGTCGGGATAGCGAATACAAAGCTTCCGGCTCCAAAATGCGATTAATTGCGATAAAATTTTTAAAGCGTTAAAATCTTCGTAATTAATCTTTGCTTTCTGTTGGATGGCTTGCTTTACAAGCTAACTGTTGTTTTATTAACTTTTTTTGTACATGATGTGTTATTCACATTAAACAACCATACCAGATTAAATTACACATTTATTTTACTTCCACTATCTGATCTCATGTTTTAAGCCAATATTAGCGGACATTGAGTATTGGATAGGTGCCAATCTTAGTGTAAAGTTATTTTAGTCATTTTTTTTTCATTCTTTTTTGCTTTTACACACTTAGGGATTGTTCCTCCACATTTACTAAATGCAGTGAAATACACATGTACATTTTGCACACAGCCTTAGGTTGCAGCAGTGAGCACAGTTGGAAGTCTTAGCCCTGGTGCCCTGGGAGCAGTTAGAGCGTGCACTGATTTGTGGATTCTCAGAATCCAACCAGCACAACCGATCATAAGCCCAGTTTTATACCAAGCCACGGCTGTCCCAAAGCTGGAACAGTTAAAAACAACCTTATATGTAGTAGAATTGATTTAATATGTATTTTTGTAATGGGTGGATTAAACATCGGCCTTAAACTCAAGTGTAGACAACTTCGTGTTTGGATGCCCTTGTTAATATTAATGTGGTGAAAAATCCTAGGGCCCTACATTCTTTAAATGTCCCATATAAATTGGGATTGAAATTGTTCCATTGTTACAGTGTATTTTCAGTTTCCCCTGAAACTTCTAAATTTTACCAGCTCACTTTTAATGGCCATAAAAATAAATTGATCTGCTCAGGTTGTTGAAAACAGCCTTCAGACCAGCTGCATTTCATTGCTCGAAACAAAACCCTTCTGGCCAATAACACGGAAACCAGAACCTTACAGTGTCAGAGAAAAATAGTTATGCTTTTCTCAGATCAATGATGCTAAAAACAGAACGAGCACAATAAACCTGATCAGTATGAAACAGATGGCAGGAATAAATGTATGAATTAATGATATCAGTGGTGTTATACAGCTTTCTGAGTTGTGACTGCACTTTTGGGGACTTGTAACCAGAGAAATGATAGTTACTCTGAGACTATAAAACTTGGTGACCATTAGATTTATATAGAAATACTTTTAGTAGAATTAAAACATTGGTTATATATCCATCCATTATCTTTTTTTACCCTCGCTTAATCCTATTTCGGGTCACGGTGACGGGCACACTGTTCGAACACACTAAACACCTGAACAGGTCACCAGTTTGGTACAATAACACACTCACACAGGCAGGTCTCCAATCAGTGTTAGTCATGTCTTTAAACTGTCGGAGGAAACCGGAGTATCTGGTGGAAACCTACACAGACACTGGCAGAACATGCACACAGAAAGCCTTGGATTTGCCTTTCATGGGATTTGAACCTGTGAGGTTGAGGTGACAACTGTTCTGCCCATGGTTTTATATGTACTACACTGTTATTGGTATCTACAATACTGAGCCTGTATTTACTTGGTATCAGATTGATACTTTTTGGACATTATAAAGGAAGTTTATTAGCTCGTATACTGTGGCTAGCAGTGTGGCATGATTTATGAGGTAAGTGCATCATCAATACACTTCGTTTTTACGTTTGGATGCTTTTTTACTTCTTTGTTAAAACCCAAGGCATGAAGTCAGTTTTTTTGCACAAACAATACTATTATCAGAACGAAATGTATTTCCCTCGCTTACTAAATTGGCTTTTTAATATAAAATATTGTTTAACCATATTAACATGAATACATGATTAAAAAAGTTTTTTTATTTACTGTGAAATATCTTGTACCAGGTTTGATTTTCCGGGTCAGGCAATCTGGGGCATTTTATGTGGAATTTGCACATTCTCCCCATGTTTGCACTGGTTTTCTCCAGGTACATTGGTTTCCTCTCACAGTCCAAAAACATGCGGTCAGGGTAATTGGAGAAACTCAGATTTGGCTGTGTGTGTTTATGTCTTTTCATGTGTGTGTCTTTTTCTGTATTCTGCAACAGGCTGACAAGTTGTTTAGGTGTTTTGTGTATTCGCCCAGTGTGGTCCCCACCGTGGCCTTAAATAGGATTAAATGGTGGTAAAACCATAGTGGATGAATTTGAATATTTGAATACAGTGGTTCTCTCTCTCTCTCTCTCTCTCTCTCTCTCTCTCTCGCTCTCTCTCTCTCTCTCTCTCTCTCTCGCTCTCTCATTTACAGTTATGCAATCCAATTTTGAGGTCATCACATGGCACCCCAATACTAAAGTTAATATCAATAAATAGATATTTCCATTAATCCACTTACCACTAAGTGAAAGTTATGTCAATTGATGCACATGATTATTGAGAGCAGTTTCATATATTGATGTTGAGTATTTTGTTTGCTAATTGAGCATGTTGATGTGTTTTTTACTCCACCCACAGTCCACTGACATGCAAATAAGAAACTGGCACAATACTTAAGTTGATAAAAACATGTGTAGATGAAGATTGTGTAACCAGTTATTATGTGTCCTGTCATTGTAAGCAAAGTGTTAAATTCTAATAAATTCATATTCAAATGTTCATTTTTATCTCTAGGATGAATATATTTAAAATTAAATCCAAACTCTGGTCCAGTCGGCTAACCTGGGAACCCAGTGTAATGTGGTTAACTAACTGGTTTGCAGTGAAGTCTTATCTCAAGTAAGAATAAAGAAAAGAAAATATTAAACTTCATCTTCAATTTACCCCACTTGTAAATGTTAACAGAAACTGGTGCACCCATAGGAAAACTCGCATCCAATTCCACTTAAGAATCGAACCCAGTACCGTGCCACAAATCTCATCAATTTCAGAAAGTTCTAAATGTCAAACAGCTGGGAGAGAATTTGTCCCTCATCGTTAGATGACAGGCAGTCATAAAGTTTAGAAATGTCAGAGCAGGATACTCTCATATATTTCACCACTGATGTTCACATTGTGACATTGTTCACATTGTGTAGCAATCACTTTTGGAACTTAAATTTGGGTAAAGCCACTCTCAGGTTGCTTATCATTGTATAGAAAACCGAAATTCCAATATATCATATATCTACTTACTATTTTCTTTTATTTTAATAATATTCTATTTATGCTTCAATTTGTTTGACATTACTCCCAGTTTCCTCCCTATAATCCATGCCGATGGCTGTGTAATACTGTCTGATGTAATTGGGCATAATTAGGAAAGTGGACAGAGCTGTCAGTCAGGCTGGCAGGTGTGTGTGCAAGCAGTGTGTTGATGGAATGAACTTGACATGCTTTGCTGAAGGAAAACGATAATTTGCTGTCTCGCAGGGCCTGCTGACATCTGTCTGTATTTTGTTTCAGATTCACAGGTGTAAGTTTTGATTACAAAACACGTGTCTGCACTCAGTGATTCAGTGTCTGCTTTAATGTGGGATGTGCTGGTCCGAAAAATGAAAGACCTCCCCCGGTAAAACGGCTTTTAATAAAATCCAAGCGGGCTTTGGCAGGATTTATTTAAGGCGGTTTTACGCTCACTTTGATATATGTTTTTTTCGTCTGAGATCTATGTGTGACGAGGAAGAGAGGGTGTGTTCATCACGGTCTGTCTTTTTTGGGAGATGTGTGTCTGCATTTGCATTGGCTCATAGCCTGTGCGGGAGAAATTATAACACTTCCTTTTGTAAACGTAATATATATGACATCTATTATTCATTGGGGGTTTTATTTGCAAAAGAATTTAGCTTTTCAGCTTGACACTTTCCCACTTTCTCTAACTTCATGATAATGCGTCGGTGCATTTGCTATAAATTTACACAGAACTCTTTCTCAAGCTTATTAAACAACGTTAGGATGAATTTGAATGTTAGCTTTGAGTCAGCACTTTAAAGTACTTCTGATTACATATACTTTCCTGATACTTTTCCAAGTCATTTTGCATAAACCTTCATCCAACCTGTACCCAACATTGTCAATCTGGCAGTAGTGAGGTTTGAACCAACCAACCAGTTTTTGAAATACTAGTCTAATACATTAACCAGTAGGCTATAACTGCTACTGCTACCCACTACTTTTCGAAGACTTGCAAGTGTTGTAAAGTGGATATACTGAATTGTCCATGTTTGATATTATCTTGTCCTGATGAAACTTGTGTAATAAATAACCGTTTGAATTAACTGTCAAACATGACAATAAAATCTCAATAAAACAAACGAATATGTAGGACCCAGACTTACTTACTATGAGGTGACAAAACAATCTACCATGCTGCCCAACATTAGACTTTGACCAATCATAAGCCACTTGAAGTGGACTGATTATCTCATCACAGCACCTGTTCATGGGTTAGATATATAAATTAACATTTGATTAATGTTTATATTAGCAGCAGCACAAATTTGCAAGCTTAAGTTGGGAGTATCTATCTAAAGTGGTCTAAAGTAAGGAACAGTGGTAAACCGGCACCAGGGTCATGGAGTTTAAGTCTTTTTAATAAGACTCCTTGTTGTATTTGTATCTGTGTAGCATTAAATTAGTGTTGAGCCCATAAGACTAAGAGAATTTATCAAGCTACAAGAAACACACAAGTACAGCAACGGTCAGAGGAGGTGGAGAGGACCCGAAGTGACGGACAGCTCAGTAAACACTCAGAGAGTGGAAAACGATGGAGAAGAGCAGTGAACGTCGTTACATGTCATTCAGTGTGTAGATTCATGGCTCGGTGGATATGAGGGGTTCTCCCAATCAGTGCTGAGCTGTCTGAACTCTCAGGGGCATCTTTCACTAAGGAATTCTGCACAATTGGGGAAACTTGAGCTCTCGTCACTAAGCCACAGCAAGTGTGTGTGTGAGAGAGAGATAGAGAGAGAGAGAGAGAGAGAGAGAGAGAGAGAGCGTCAGAGTCAGAGAGTCAGAACGATGGTCATGAAGAGAGAGAAAGTACGAGTGTGTTTAATGGGGCACAGCTCACAGATTGTCAGACAGGCGCTTGTGAATAATGGAGTGTTATTGAGGAGGCAAAACTGCATTCAAAGACGCTGTTTCCTTGCATGTTGTCACACTCGGCAGTAACTGCTTTGTGTGAAATATTACTGTTTAAATTAGCAAATTCTCTTATTATATGCATTTAAGAGTATCAGAAAAATACCCATCCCATGTTTTATATCATTTTTGTAGGCTTGTAGAATGGAGATCAGTTAAAGGCACATGATATGCTTGGGACAGCTTATTAGCATAGGCGAGGCACAGTGACTGGATTAATGATGTTATTCAAGTATTATGGATTTGTCACTCTACCATTCACAAAGTGTAGAGCAGGTCTGTATTGACTAGACACACCGACCCACACTGCACCTCTACCACCACAAAAAGCTTTAGTGGCTAATGCGAAGTGCTCTTCCTAATGTCTCCAACATCTTTGGTGACAATCATTTCTGCTCGGTGTGAATCAACAGCATTGAGGCCCACTGGTCACTCTTCTCTTAGATGATGCCCATGTCTGATAGTGGTCAGGTACTATTGAAGGTCATCCAGACCACACTGATGTGAACAGCTTTGAATGGTCTAATTTGACATTAAAGGGTCCCTCACATCCATTATATGCACCTGGATTTGTGTGGCATTCAGCATCCGGTTTTGCTGGTCACTGTTCACAGTGTAGAATGTGGCCAAAGTACATTCACTCAATCATTCCTGAAAGTTTTTTTAAGGTTATTAAACATTTTCAAGCATAAACACAGGATGGGATCAAACTGGCAAGAACAAAATTGGTGAAATATTTTTATATGAGAGTGATTTTGAGTGACAAACCTGCCAATCGTGTCTTCTCTGTAAATGTTGTTATTTGTTATGGCTTACTTTATGACAGATTCCACCTTTTTATGAACAGCATTTACGGAGAATAAAGTAAACTAGGCTGTTTGCATCTGTTTGTTTGTTCTTAGACCAGAGAAGGGGTCCGAAATTTAAGTCAGAGTTTTCCTAAAATTAATGATGGTATAATACCAGGGCTTCTTTTATAAATAAAACATTTATTCCCAAAGCCATCGTTGTGAGAGATGCTATGAGAAATGAACCAATGACACATCGGCTGTACCAGCTGTCAAACAGCTTAAGAAATATTTGTTCAGATTAAGCATAGACATCACATGCAAATAGTTCATCCTGGAGAGCATTTCTTTGCTAGCATTAGACAGATAATAGCTCAACCTAATTTCTGTAAAGGGGCTAAATCTAATGTCCCTTTAATTAACTCTAACAAAAAGTCTGTAAGACTGGTAGCCTAGTAGGTAGAGTGTTAGGCTATTAATGTAAGTGCTGAGAGTTCAAATCTCAGGTCTGCCATGTCGAGCCCTTGAGCAAAGTTCTTAACTCTCCTGGCTCTCAAGAACCTGTAAAGTGACTGACCCTGTGCACTGGCCTTACCTTCTGCATGAGGTCAGTGCCCAAAAAAAGTGAATTGTACTTGTAGATTCATGACGAGATGTCTTCTAACAAAGCAGGAAATGATTTAGCTGTTTGGTCGAATTGATGGGCTGCTCATTTTAGTAAGTGTAGTGAACATTTGGCTTGTTTCATCCTGTCAGGCTTCTTCTCAGTTCACACGTATAGCGCTGGTTCCTGGGCACAGAGCCGAAAGATAAAGATGACTGCATCTTCTACATCATGCTCCAGATCTCTAGCTGTGTCTGACTCAGTTCTTTGACTCAGTGTTTCTGCTCGAGCTAAGCGGAGGCAGCGGCGACACATGATCACATGGTCAACAGGTTAAAGCTAGGCTGGATGTACGCATATAGACTCAGACAGTTTGAGTCTGATTGCATCTTGTAATTAGCCTCATTACGTGGACATAAGCACTGACCAGGTTGACATGAATATTTCCTTTGGAACATGCTCAGCATACCAATACCTGTCTCTAGTTTATCTCTCACAATTACTTGGCCTATAGAAAGCTTGCATTTTGCCCAAGAGGTGATTTTGTGTCATCATCACTGCTTAGATTATTAATTGGTTTTCTTCTTGAACACTCTCTGGCACTCTCTCACTCTTGTACGCTTACACTCTTTCTCCCTCACTTTCTGTTTGAGTGTGTATTAAGTGCCAGCAGGCTCTTCTTACTCAGGATGCAGACACTGCTTGATGGTATTAGCAAGCTGAAGTGAGCGTAATTGTGTCGCCTGTAGATTTATAGAGGCTGACAAGCCCAGGCCAGAGCTGCTGGGTAATCTGTGTGTAATTGAGAATAGAGGTCACCAGAGGGAGATAGCATCGCCCAGTCCAATCCTCAAGGGACCTTTGCAAATCTGTTTGTCTGAGGAAGAGAATATTTACACTAGCCTGATCTTCAGATAGAAATCTGCATTGGGTAAATTTTCAAATCCTCCACCGGCCTGTTCTGTGTATGAATGTTTGAGCTGCGGTCGGGAGGAAGTAGGAAGCGCCCTGCAAGCACATGGATATTAATAGGGTCTACTTGCACAGAAGCTTGGCAAAAAGGGAACTCGCTGAGATCCAACTTATAATAAAAACAGAAAGAGCTCAATATGGAAAACGATGGGAGCAAAGGCTGTACACGTGATGCTGCACAGGAAACACCAAATTAACTCGTACTTATTTGCTAAGGAGATCAGGCCCACACTTGCTCCCTCAGTGGATAAAGAAGTTCTTTTATCACTTACTTTTATTTGGTTTTGTTATTAAATCATTTAGTTATGCCTTTAAAAGTTTGCTGACAAACTGTCAAAGTTGACTAAATGGCACCCCAACACTATAGAAATCAAGTCAAGTAGTTTTAGAAAGTCGAAGCACATCTACTATGTTGCTGTACTTCTAGTTTCTGACATTTTCACATTTATTAAACACATTAAAGCGTATTCACAGGATATTCCTGGTATAGCTTATTAGCATACAAGTGGCATAGCTCAAATCAGCATATTTTCTCAAAAGGGGTGAAACAGGCAAGAACTAAGCTTTGTAAGTGTGATTGAGAATTTAAAATGTGATATTAGCTAATTGTATCTTTCCTGTAAATCTTGCTGTTTGTTTTTGCAAACATTATGACAGATTTTTCTCACTGTGATCGACAGATTCTGGCATTTTTTTGCTGTTTGTTTATTGCTGACTAAATGGACATCAACACGTGTGCGTGCTCTGCCATACACAAAGCTGCTTCTAATGTACACTTCATGTAAGTGACAACAATGCATGTCAACTGCACCGGCTCGTTGCGCACGTTTGCGTTATGCACCTACAACGCAATTGAGTGATTTAAAATGCTGGAATTGGGCGAAAATACAAGAACTATTATGTACAAAAAAATTTGTGTGAGTGCATTTCAAACAAAGGTGTAGGGGAAAGATTTTGTTTACAATATTCAATTAGTAGTAACGTGATATTTTTGGAGACTTTTTGGCAATCTGCTTCCACATGTTTTCACATACGCTGTGATGTTCGACTGTCTGCTCCCTCTTTCAACCTTCCGAATTAGTTCTGCTCCGCAAGCTGTTATGTCAGGACCTGCTGATCCCATGAGTCTGACTGTAATGTTGGGTTATGTTTTCACATTCCTCTATTGCTGGTTATGTATCACTAGCCAAGTTTTTTTTGTGTGAGTGTTGTTCTACCTTTTCCCCCAATGCGATCTCTCTGTGCAGATCTGCCAATTTTAGATATAGCACATTCCTAAATCGGTTTTACCACAGTAAAAAAAACTTCTCCCACCTTCCACAAAAGGCTGCTGCAGTGTTTGTGCCAGGAGGCACATTGACGAATGTTTATTACTTAATGTAGCACAAAAGAACAGCCTACTTTGGCTTTATAACTACTTTTCCTAAGAGTATTATTCAGTTTTTTTATTCTAAATGCTGCTTTTGTAGAATTCTTGTTAATTAAAATATTTCAGTTATATACATAGTTGAGTCATATTAGGTGAAGAGTAATCGATGGACTTGGAGTCAATATTCTCTTGGTAGGTTGCCAAAAGTACATGCTACATACAGGGCATCCCACAGCTGTAGCCTAGTAAATCAGGTACAGGACTTGTAAATTCAATAATGTTGGTTCAAACCTCATCAATGATAAGTTACTATTGTTGTGCCCTTTGATGCTAGTGTAGATTAAACCAGTGACTTGTTTTGGCTCAGTTTATTAATCACTAAACCATCGTTGCTCTAGTACTTGGTCAAGATCTTCCAACTAATGTTGGACATTTATACCCATGTGATATTTTTTACTGAAAGATTTCCCAGGGAAGATAATAATCATAAATATATGTACCTGATCAACAAGGATGGGTATAGTGCCCTCAACAGCTTATTTACCCACCAAGCCAGAAGTAGACATAATCATGTGACATTGACATTTTACCAAGTTGGATTTTATGCAGTTGCTATTGATGAATAAATATTGAAAAACATAAAAGCATTTCAAAAATCATTTCAACTACAATCTACTTTATGTGATGGAGTCTGTAACCAGGCTCTAGAAATGTAAATGTGTGTGATGGGGTGTAAATCTGCTCTGTGTGGGTGTGCATGTGAAGAAAATGTGTTTGTGTGAGGAATGTAGTCTGTGAAAAACCTTAGGTACCAAATATTCATCTAAGACAAATGTGGCATGTGTTTTTGATTTTTAGTTTTTGACTAATAAATGTTGTTGTTTTGTTTTGTTTTTTGTTGGGGGGGGGTCTACAGAACCTGTATGCAAATACCTGCACACAAAAATATATTTTTAACCTCTAGAGACCCTGCGTCCTCATATGAGGACATTTCTGGTTCTGAAATTTTTTACAATTGTTTACTCTTTGGCCTCATATGGAGACACTGCCCGTACTGACCGTAGTGGTCATATGACAACATAACAGTCAGTTGATTAAATTATTTTCAAATGTTGCTTTTTTATGTACAATAACATTACCACTTTTGTTTATGTATTCTAATGTTTACAGTTTCAATCAAACCGTTTTGTTCTTAGCCAATTGTATCTTTATTTTCCATACGAGGACATTGTACATGAAGCTGTTTTTAGAAAAAAACAAAGACAAAATATAATTTTTATGCTTGTTAGGTCCTACTAATCACAAATAGCTAGACGAAATAAAAAACGCACATCAGGGAAAAGTCTGGGTCCCAGGAGGTTAACCATGTTGATGAATTATTCCATATATGGATAATAAATAATGAAGATGATCATGTACATTGGTAAGTTCGAGCACCAATGTTGGACAATAAATGATACTGGAATTAATTCTAATATGGCATCACCTTAATAATTGGACGGCTGCATTTCTATTCTATACTAAATTAAAGTCTGTCAGAAAACCTAATGATCTCGGTACACAGATGGCATTTTACATCATTATACGCACGCTTCCTAGGAAACGGCTCCTCAGAATCTTTCAACTTTTACGATGCTCAGAACTGTAATATGATGGATTTGATTTTCCTTAGCTGTATTTAGTGCATTCCAGCGTTTAGTGCATTCAAATGTCATAGTAATAAAGCAATCAATTGCATATTCATGGTGGCCGACTGTTGTTAAGTGTTTGTTAGTATAACTATTGTGCCGTAATTGCCATACTCACTGTCCAAGTATTGTGCCTAAATAATCTGCCATATAAATCCAGTATGTGATTAGAATTTTGTGTATTGAGAAACTGCCCCCATAGGTGATAGGTAAGAACGCATAGTGTGTATGCTATAGAAGTGACAGCCAAAGAAGGTGCAGGATTTTCACTTGACAGGCACAGAATGGTGTGCAACTAAGTGTGCACTATGTGATGATACAGGATGATCAGTGAAGATACAACAGTGTAGAAAGACTTTACAGTAAACCCTTACAACTAAAAAACAGTTTAACATGCAAACATTTGGGTCTTGATTGAATTCAATTCCAGGATCAAATCCCGTTTAAGGCCTTCAGATGTTTTCTGTGTGGAGTTTTTCTTCATTTTTTCGTGGGTTACCTTTGAGTACTCATGCTTCCTCCCACAGTCCAAAAACATGCAGTCAAGTTAATTGGAGAAAGTGAATTTTTTTTGTCTCTGTGTTGTGTAACAATTGGCGACCTGTTCAGGTGTTCAGTGTTTTTTCCCAGTGTGTGTCCTACTGTGATTCTAAATTGGATTAAGCATTGGTTAAACTTGATAATGGATGGATTAACATACAAAACATTTTAACGTACTTAGACATGCTGGATGCTCAGTGGCACAGCAGGAATATACACTAGTCCGCCATCCATTAAATTGCTTTTCCAGGCACATGTGTACTTAAATGATTGGCTGTGAGGTGGTGGGAAGCACTGTGATTAAATGGAATATCACTTTGTCTGGGGTCATTCATTCTTGTTCCCAATATTTTCCCAATGTAGCCGGACCTGCTGGAACCCTAGCAGCAGTAGATGAAATTAAAGTGAAATGAATCATACTGCAACCCAAACTAGTACTGGGTTGACCAGTATTGACCATTTCTTTATTGTCCCGTGTGTTGATTAGTTTTTTAGTTCTAGATTTTGTATTTGTATATTATTGTCTATTTTAACTGTATAACAGTCATGTTTACTAGTATGCAAGCATCTTCTGTAAGCTGTTCTGGATACGAGTGTCTGCCAAGTGCTGATAATGTAGTTCTACATGTCTTAGTTGTCCAATGTGTTGACCTCTTTCATAATTGTCCAATGTGTTGGACACTTCTTAATTATATTTTGTAACTAATAATACAATTATAATACTTTTCCATTTAGTTGGCAATTTTAGTTGTTCAAATTGTTGACCCTTATAATAGTTTTCCAATTGGTTGGCCACTTCTTAGTAGTCCAAATGGTTGACCCCTATCATAGTTTTTCAATGTGTTGGCCACTTCTTAGCCCAGAAATGTAACCTGTTCCTAGTCAGCCACGTTTTGCACAGTTCTTGGTCCAAGGTGTTCCAGAATATTGACCAGATCTTATTCTAAAGTCTTGAACTACATTTCGACCGGATCGTTACTGTAAACTATTAATGTCCCTTGTTTTAATGTTACCGTTTTGTGGTTGATGACAGTTTCACTCTGTGGTCAGTGAGCTGAGAATTTTGTTAGCCGTCAAAGCTGAGAGGAATTTAAGCGTGAAATGTGAAGTAAGCCACAAAGGTGAAATTGATGTGAGACTATGGATAAAGAGATTTTTCCTGAAGGAGGGCACCTTGTCCTGGCCTTTAATCTGAAGGAGTTTTTTTTTTGCTTCTCTATCAGACATGTCATGTCACTATGCTGTCATTGCTTCGTAGTGGTTGGCTGCACAGAGGGGTCAGATTTTTTAGTGCATTCTTGCCACTTGTAGACAATCCCAGTAGTAATCCAGGTAATCCATTTTGTGGTGATGTCAATTCATCTTATTCCTGGTCTTTCTCATTTTGTGAGTCCTTCAGCATGTCCATGTCATATCACTTCCTTCAGTGTTGTCATGTGGATGCCGTATCACATACCCAAAGTATTATAACGTAATAGAAAAAGAGCATAATGGGGTTTAATCACCTAAACAATTTTGTAATATAGCAAATACTTTAGTGGTTACACTTCTTTTCAGTATCTAAAATGTCTTTCTTCATATTTTTCCAGTGTCCAGTCTGACTAGTCCAAGGCTTTCATCAGCCCTATATTGGTGACATAAAAAAGCCCATTGTTTCAGTCTTCTATCCTTGACCATAATTCACTCCCAGCATTGTTAGTTGGTCTACTCTTTGTACATGTTTAAATCTCTTATCTGTTCTACTCACTGTCATTCTAGGTTGAAGCAGCAAGCACACTGACCAGTGATTCACTCATATATTAGATCTGCACTGGGTTATGATAGTTTTTTGTCTTAAAACTTCTCACGGAACAAGTTTGATTGCCAAGGGAACTTAATTCAATTAATCATTTTTTTGCTCATTGGGTTACCTTGAAAACTGGAAATGGTTCTTTACACAAATTTTATTGGTTCACAAAGTTATATCAGACAGTCATACTGTGCACGTAGACAGTTATCTAACTAGTGAGGGTTCTAATAAGTCATTACCTTATGAAACAGATTATTGTAATGGCCTATTTAGCCCATGATTACATCATGCTTCAGTACTAGCTAAAACTACTAGCATTGCTTCATTCAAAACGCGTTTAATTCAATCTAGGCACTCAAACACACAGTGTACACACAATACTGACCATTTATTTATTTATTTATATAAGTGTATAAAAAGCAAATGAGCAAATACTTTTGGCCATGGGCAAGTTTTTAGCCTGTGAATCGGGCTAAATAGTTCATGCTGATAGTGGAATGTTATCAGTACTACTGTCAAATGCTGTGATTATTATAAAGCAGCTGTGTAATAGCACAGCAGGTAGCATTTGCACCCTACAGTTCTAGTGTACTAGGTTTGATTTTTTATATCCTTTTCATGCCCACACAGCTTTCATCTCAATACGGTTTCCAACCACCATGTGAAATAATGTCATTTCCAGCCGTGAGTGATTGGATGACTGTGTGGTGCTCTGTGATAGACCCTGTCCTTGGTGTATTCCTGTCTTTGCCAACAGTTTCTAAAGCATTACAGTCCGAATAATTCTTTGGTAATAGTGAATATATGATAGATATTATTTTTAGCTAAATAAGAGTTGTGAATTAAGTATTTTGTCTTTTCATTTACTTACATTAAAGCAGATTAATTGTGCTTTCCATGTAACATCATGTGTAGAAATATTATCGCTTCATCTACAGAACGTGAAATACTGCCATCTACAGTCATAGCTTTATCGTACATTTATGAAATGGAGGCATATTGATTTAGAAACACTACGGCTGATGTAGATGGGCGGCACGGTAGCTGAGTGGTTAGCACTGTCGCCTCACAGCGAGTCCCAGGTTTGATCCCCGGGTCGGGCTGGGAACTTTCTGTGCAGAGTTTGCATGTTCTCCCCGTGTCAGCGTGGGTTTTCTCCGGTTTCCTCCCACAGTCCAAAAACATGCACTAGGTTGATCGGAAATGTGAAATTGTCCAGTAGTCTCACAAGTTCCCACCACTTACTGGTGGTTGTTGTCCGGAAGGGCATCTGGATGGAAAATCTGCTCCAAACATTAACGTCCTACCCCAGGAACTGGGAAAACGGACGATAAACGAATAGATAGAGACGGCTGATGTAGATGATTGAGGATTTCCATATATCTAGCTGCCCTTACAAGGCCTGTATCTGCCTAGTGACATTGTTCATCCTGTGCCCCATCATACTAAGATTTTTTTACTAGTTTTGTTTTTACTTTCTTCTTATGAATTTTTCACAGATTCAGCCCATAAATTAACAATTATAGACCCTGTAGCAGTCGAATATGGTCCAGTGCCAACAGTACATAGAATACCAGATGTGCTATACTAATCTGTCTTGCTTTTAGGGTTTTATTCTGATAGATGCCTTTTTTATGGTCTTTTATGATAGTTGAGATATATCTAACTCAGATTGTTCAGTTCTAATCACACAACAGTCTTTTTTTAGGAAATCTTGAGCTTTTTACATTGTTGTTTTAGCACCACATTATTGATATTTATAAAGAGTTTCATACTACACAATCTATCACAATAAAGTACCGTAGACCAGCATGACTTTGTTTTGTCATTTAATCACACACTACATGTTTTGAAATGCACATCACATTTTTGGTAATGTAAGCAGGGGTTGTTTTTGTTTGCCTTACTCTTTAGCAATAATCACCTTCACCAATCACCTTTCACACTTCACCATTTTAATCGCTGTTGGTTCCTCGTAGTTAGCATGCTTGATAGTATTTTGACTCTGTAAGTGTCCTGATCTGCCTCTGGACTGATGTCGACGACCAGAAATCAACTAGGCCTAAGTTCTGTTATGTAAACCAATGCAGTAGATGTGTTATTGGAATGCCCATTATTGGTGTAACTAGAGTCAATACCCCCCATTTATACTGTGTGGTGCTAGAGTCATACCCCCCATTTATACCCCCCTAGAGTCAATTAGCCCCATTTTCTGTATATGGGCTACCGGTGAGAAAGGTCAGTCTGAATGGTGCACTCAGCTCAATGCCTCACTTTCTGGAGTGCTGAATAATCATGCTTGGTGCCAGACAGTTATGTTACCTTTTTTTGTAACCTACTTGTTCGTTCATCTTGTCAAACTATCTAGACTGGTCAGACTGGTTAGACTAGACTGGTTACTTTTCCATTGTTATGTGTGTATATCTACTTATTGCATAATAATGCATCATATCCCTCCCCCAAAAATTTGAGAGCTTTATCAGAAGCATGGCTTTTTGAAAAGCAAGGGTCATCGTAGCGTTGCTTGGCATTGGCATCCTTATAAGTGGTCAGTGTGCATAGAGAAACCATGTGAAATTATGTTGGGTTATTGATTCGAAGTTTGCAGTAACTGGGCATGAGTACAAACAGACATCTCCAAGCCCCACTGGATTGATTGTGTGTGTGTGTGTGTGTGTGTGTGTGTGTGTGTGTGTGTGTGTGTGTGTGTGTGTGTGTGTGTGTGTG
>JAOUQU010114273.1:0-15594 GCA_028566735.1 Ammoglanis amapaensis
GCCCTCCCTCCTTCCCTCCGTCCCTCCCTCCCTCCCTCCTTCCTTCCTTCCCTCCCTCCTTCCCTTTCTCCCTCCTTCCCTCCCTCCTTCCTTCCCTCCCTCCCTCCTTCCCTCACTCCTTCCCTTTCTCGCTCCTTCCCTCCCTCACTCCTTCCCTCACTCCTTCCCTTTCTCGCTCCTTCCCTCCCTCCCTCCTTCCCTCCCTCCTTCCCTTTCTCGCTCCTTCCCTCACTCCTTCCTTCCCTCACTCCTTCCTTCCCTCCCTCACTCCTTTCCTCCCTCCCTCACTCCGTACCCTTCTTTTCCTTTTTTTTGGTAAACTTGAGATTTATTGTGGTGACTTGACTTGGTGATTTTATTTATCTTGCTTTCCCTTCATGACCAGGATCTGTATGATTCATGTTGGTATTACATCGCTACGTCTGGTCTGAATCCAAACGCCCAAATACTGACGTACTTATGTCAGCTCGACTAATCTGTGCTCCGGTCTGAAGTACAGGGATGTAGATAAAGATCTGGTAGAACCGATTTTTTTTTGGTTGTTGTTGCACAGATGGTGTGATAAACATTTCCTGTGTCATTTTCTCTTGTGTCTGTTCGAGTCTTTTCTGTTCAAGGAAGATAAACTTGAACATTTATTTAAGCACGGGGCGTCGATTCTAGAAATGTTTCTTGATGCCATTCAGGTTTTAAAGAAGTTATTTTGTGGTCAGTTATGTAATGATTAAAAATCTGTGTGTGTGTGTGTGTGTGTGTGTGTGATCTCTTGTTCAGTAAGCAGTCGTTCTTACAAAGCGTCTGACTTATTGTGTACAATATTCGATCCAAACCGTCTCCGTCTGTGTTTAATGTGGTTCGTCGGAGTCCCGGAGCTTCAGCATTTGCTTTTTAAACTTCTTCCAAACGGGCAACTTCCAAAGTAATGATTTCTTTTCAAGAACGTGGCATCGTGTGCCGTTTCTGACCATCTAGCTTCTGCTTCACGTTGCCAGACAGGTTCTGATGAAGTGATGATGTGTGTCTAGTCAAACATCTTGATTGTAATCTTTTATTTACCCTCAACATTGACACGTTCTTCTGTCCATACGTGTCCTAACGGAAGCCGTTTGCGTTGTGTATTGTGTAAACTAGCTTGTTGATTGTTTGTTTGTTTGTTTATTCGATGGGCTTTTCAGGACCTCCAGAGGGCAACGAACGTGGTGTACCAGGCGCACCATGTGAGCAGGAGCAAGCGCGGTCAGGTGGTTGGGACCAGAGCCGGTTTCCGAGGCTGCACGGTTTGGCTGACAGGTTGGACCCCATCGCACCAGATTTTACTAACGATTCATCGTCTGCTTTAGAACCGATTTATCCTGGTTACGGTTTGTTTAAAAAAAATCCGTTAGAACCACTTTAACCTGGTGGGTTGTAAATCGAATCGGACAGGTCATGGGTCCATCACAGACACACACACACACACACACACACACACACACACACACACACACACAGGCATTTACATTGTCAGCATTTAGCAGACGCCTTTTTTACGTTCTTACTTCTAACCGAACAGCACTTTGATCAGTTTGAGTGTTAAGGGCTTTGCTCAGGGGACCAACAGTAGCAACTTGGTGAACTGGTGATCATCTGATCTCTATCCCAGTGTTTTAACTACTAAGCCATCACTGACCCTTCACCTCTTGCTTTCAGACTTTGAGAGTCTTGACATTAAAAAAATTCAGCTTTAAATTCCTAATAACATTTAATTGTTGTTGTTGTTGCATTTATTCATCATTAAAATCTTGACCAGCATGAGTGTGTTGACCCGTTCAGGATTGTCTGGTGCCGGAAAGACGACTGTCGGCTTTGCTCTGGAGGAGTACCTGGTCTCTCATGCTATTCCGTGCTACTCGCTCGACGGTGACAACATCCGTCACGGCCTGAACAAGAACCTGGGCTTCACCTCCACAGACCGGGAGGAGAACATCCGCCGTATCGCAGAAGTGGCCAAGCTGTTCGCCGATGCCGGCCTGGTGTGCATCACTAGCTTCATCTCTCCCTTCACCAAGGTAAAGTGCCCGTTATACTTTTGGTTTCATACCCGCTTCCAGTCGAATCCGAGTCTTGGGTTCTCTGGGTTGCTACAGATCCTCCGAAATACGAAATCGGTTGCCAGGTCTTCATCCAACCTATGGTGCGCTACGGGGGATCATTTGTATCTACAGGACAATTTCACATCTCCTATCCTATCCTATTCCATTGGGGATGAATGAAGTACTCTCTATCCTACCTAGAGCATGTTTCTTGGACTGTGGGAGCAAACCGGAGTACCCGGAGTAAACCCACGCAGGCACTATATAACAGAGAATATGCTAACTTCATATAGAAAGCCTTTGGGCCGGCACGAGAATTGAAGCCGGGGTTCGAACCCGATGCATCTTGCTGTGACGTGTCCGTACTGACCACTAAGCCACCGTGCCGCCCACATTACACATTACTGTGTTCCGGTGCAGCTACACAATATTACCAAAAGTACAAAATAATAAATACAAAATTATATTTCTAAGCTGACGTAATGGAGAGGCGGGTCTGGAGACGAGTGTCCGTACATGATACCAAATAAACCATGTGTGAGGTAGAAACTTCCGGGTCCCAGTAATAAAGCCGCTCAGTAAAATCTTCGGTTTCTTGGTTTTGTTTGTTTTGTGCAGGATCGTGACGAAGCACGAAAGATCCATCAGAGCTCGAACTTACCTTTTTTCGAGGTGTTCGTGAACGCCCCGCTGGAGGTCTGCGAGACCAGAGACGTCAAGGGCCTTTACAAGAAGGCTCGTGCCGGGGAGATTAAAGGTGCGTACTCGATAAATCCTAATCCCTAATTTCACATCCTTGCTACTGCATTTGTTTCCCTTGTGGGATAAAGCGTGGGTTTAGGTTGTTCTTCTACTTCAGGGCTTTACACCGCACCCCAGACTTGCCTAATCTGGCCTGTATGGACATCCAGATGATCCGATAGTACGGTCCGGGTCTGAGCAGTTGCTACCGTTCTCATATTCGTACATACTGTATGTTCGACGTCAGCGAATCTGGCTACAGATGACTCCGTCTACACTTCATTACTTTTGTCAAACCAGTTTTAGAAAGAACAATAGCGGGATGACTGATATAAATATACTCTTTGTTTATTCAGGCCGAGGCTCAGATCTGCTCGTCTTTCTTTCTTTTTAGGCTTCACAGGAATTGATTCTGAATACCAGAAGCCAGAAGCACCGGAGCTGGTACTGAAGACCGGAGAGCTTACAGTAAACGAGTGCATTCAACAAGTGGTCGATCTCCTCAAGGATCAGGTGTGTAAATCGATCAATCGATAAGTAAATAAAATAAAATAAAGCTCTGGAACGTGTTCCGACATCTAGAGTGTGTGTGTTGGACTCATGTGAATGTTTATTTTTCTTAAAGGGAATTGTCCCCAGTGGTGTAACGGAGGAGGTCATTGACCTGTTTGTTCCGGAAAACAAGGTGAACTTGGCACTGAGTGACGCCGACACACTTCCCTCCGTAAACATCACCAAGGTAAGAACGGATTCGTCTCTCTACATTCGTCCCATTCGCTGTGCAGGTCCAGTCTAGTTGGACGCACCTTCTCATTCAATAGCTTTAATCAGACTTTAATATGTGTATGTATATTTATATAAATATATATATATATATATGGCGGCACAGTGTCTGAGTGGTTCAGCACTGTCGCCTCACAGCAAGAAGTCCCGGGTTCGGTCCCCGGGTCGGGCTGGGGACTTTCTGTGCGTGCTTTCTTGCATGCTCTCCCCGTGCCAACCTGGATTTCCTCCGGGGGCTCCGGTTTCCTTCTACAGTCCAAAAACGTGCACTAGGTCGATCGGAAATGTGATTGTCCGGTAGTCTCACACACAAGATCCCTGTAGCGATACGGGGTTGGAGAAAGATCTGGCAACCTACTACGTAAAAATAATTGCTGAGTAACTCTGGGGATCGGTAGCGCCCGATCCCCAGGGGGACCCAAGAGTCGGAAAACTGGGTTAATACATAGGGACCCTTGAGCGAGACTGTTAAGCCCATAAACAAAAGCCCCGTAGTTCACAAATGGATAGTTTATGACATGACGTTAGTGTAGTGTAGTGCTCAGTAAATAAATAAATAATCTACATTTACACCCAATCTGTCAGTGAAACACGTGTACGCACGCTAGGGGGCAGCAACGAGCACGTAGGGCAGCCCTAGCAACGTCACTAGTCTGGGAAAAGCTTTGTCATGTGAACATGTGTCTGAATAGACTGGAACTGTACAGCAAATGGGACGAATGTGGCGTCTGCTAAGTGTTACAAATGTATTTGACGGCTGTTTCGTGTTCCTCCAGCTGGATCTGCAGTGGGTACAGGTGCTGGCGGAAGGGTGGGCTACACCCCTCAAAGGCTTCATGAGGGAGCGAGAGTTCCTGCAGGTCCTCCACTTCGGGACCCTCCTGGATGGTAAATAACTGAAACCAAACTGACGGCACTTTTACTCGTATTTCCAGAGAAAAGCAACGAAATCTGAATCCCGTTCGGTTATGTTCTGTAATTTGCCCGTCGCTTTTACACCAGATGCCCTTTCTGACTAAAGCACCCCCTTTTTTATCCAGGCTTGGAACCAGGGCTTTGTTAAATTCAACAGGGGCGCTACGGCGGTTCTAGTGATTAGCAGTACTGTTCGCTACACAGTGTCGGCTTTTCTGTGTGCGCTCCCTCGTGTCCGCGTGGGTTCTCCTCCAACAGTCCAAAAACATGCGTGTAAGGAAAAAGTGAAGAGACCAAATTGTCCACGAGTGTGTGTAATGCGACTCGTGTATCGTTTGAAATCTGTGTGATGAACGAATTAAGGTTTACCGAACTGGATACGACCATGGGGGGGTTAAAAAACAAAACAAAACCATGACGTTAAAATGCTCAATAAATAAATAAATGTAACCGTATATTAAAGACGTATAAATTCCATTCTTTTTTTATTTATTGTATAAATATGAACTTGATTCGGCGCTTATTCATTTCTTGTCAGAAATGACCGTAAACCAGAAACGAGAAACAAGTGAATAAATGAATGCAATAATAAAACTGTTGCCGTGTAACGTTTTTGTAGCTTGTAACTAGCGGGCCAAAAAGTTTCAGTTACATTTGCACAAATCGATGATGGAGCAATCATCCCACTTCCTTCTTGCAACGGTTCTGCCTGGTTTAAAAGGAAGTGCCGGGTTGTTTTTAGATTTACGGGTTAATGCACATTTTTACGTTGCCGAGCCACATTACTACAGTATTATGACATCACACTAAACATGCCATATAAGGTATAGAAGAGTCACCTAACCTGGTTTGAATCACTCCCTCCCACAGTCCGGAAACATGCAAGTTGAAGGTACAGAATCTCCCAGGACTCTGTGTTCGTCGTGTTTGATGTGACTTTGATTCATGTAATAATTGTCTAAAAGGGTCAAACATTAAGACGCTAATAAAGAAGTAAACAAAGAAGTAAACAAGCAAACAAGCCAGCCTTCATTGAGTCACTAGACTTGACTTCAATTGAGCATTCGTGGGATCGTATTGGTGGTCGTGGTTTGCCTTTATGGATCCTCTTCCACACCCCATCAACCCCATCTGGTTGTTGTGGGATGCACTGTAGTCAGCATGGCTCCGTATACTTCTGACAACCCACCAGGACCTACATAGTCACTCCGGTTGCTCAGGATACTATCTGGTGCCCCCCTATACAGTATATATATTTATATTTATAGAATGGATCATTGCACTTTCTTCGTACTTCCAGGTGGCATCATAAACCTCTCTATACCTATCGTCCTGCCGGTCTCCAAGGACGACAAAGCGAGGCTGGAAGGCTGCGCTGCATTTACATTAGAATACAAAGGTCGCAGAGTGGCAATCTTGAGAAATCCGGAGTTTTATGAGCACCGTAAAGAGGAACGATGCTCCCGACAGTGGGGTACCACGTGTCCCCAACATCCCTACATCAAGGCAAGAAAAACTCCCAACATCTGTTTTTGTTAAATGGTGTCTTAGTTAGTTTGTTTGTTTATAATTTGACTGGCTTCCTTCTCAGATGGTAATGGAAGGCGGTGATTGGTTGGCTGGTGGAGATCTGGAGGTGCTGGACCGAATCAAATGGAACGATGGACTGGATCAGTATCGACTCACGCCGAGGGAGCTCCAACAGAAGTTTAAAGAAATGGGAGCAGGTAATCTTTTCTTTTTGAAGTAAGTAAAGTCCCGGTTAGTGCCATCCGGAGCCTTCTGTGTGCATGTTTTCCTCATGTCTACGTACACGCTTTTTTCTCCCACAGCCCGAAAACATGCAGCCCTGTTTGGTTTATCCTGTGTGTGTGTTTTTTTTTTTACCCTCAGTGTGTCCCACCATAATCATAAACAGTATTAAGAGGTTTAACCTGCTCTTAATACTATCGAATACTATCCTTTAATTGATGGATGGATCATTTAACCATTAATTAAACGATTTAATTTTAAAATGTGGTGCTTCTGCACTTCTGTGGTGTTTTTAAATGGGGGGGATAAAATAAATTCTCTTTTTTAAAATTCATTTATACAAGAACAATCACAGTCGACAAATCATTAATGCATTTTGAAATCAATAAACATTTTATTTTATTTTTGCAGTATCGTCCAGTCCTGCCACACGTTATGTTTACCAGACAAGAACTTTTTGTCTACAGTCAAAATAACAATGTGCGTTTTTGTCCCCGTCTGGTTCGACATTGTAACCGTCCCGGGACCGCATCGGTTCATTTCTCCTACATGACGTGGAGGATTAAAACGGAGCTCCGAGTTCAAAGTCTGTCGCGCGACGAGTTACAAATTAACAGTGCGTCCGGAATAAATCAGTGCAGCATTAATCCGGTATAAATCTCGCTCGAGTCATGTGGGGGGGGGGCGCCACGCCGACAACGGGTGCGGATGAACACGAAGGGTGCCGGGGTAACCATAAACAGCGTGCTGGGATTTGGCCCGCGGGCCGCCTGGTGGGGGGAATTCAGCGATACACAACGTTATTGGATCTAACACTGAGTTGTGAAATAAAATGAAACGTGAACATGAAATTAAACACACGTAGTTTATTAATTTGACAAAGATTCCGTTTCTTATAGAAACGATTACGGTAAATATCTAAAAGTATTTATTATTATTATTTATTATTTATTGTTAGTGTGTTGAAACAGTAAACATCTGTTTACTTCTTAGTAAATGAAACTACTAAACTCCAGTTTCATAGCGTCAGTAAATATAGTCAATATCCATCCGTCTTAAAAGAATCATCTACGGGAATCGATTCTTGCTGTATCGTTACATCGGTGGAGTTGACTTTGCCGTCTTATCTCCGCTCTGTCTTGCAGATGCCATCTTTGCCTTCCAGCTGCGTAACCCGGTGCACAACGGCCACGCGCTCCTGATGCAGGACACCAGACGCAGGCTCCTGGAACGTGGCTATAAGAAACCCGTGCTGCTCCTGCACCCGCTGGGAGGCTGGACCAAAGACGACGACGTGCCGCTGGAATGGCGCATGAGGCAGCACGCGGCCGTGCTGGAGGACGGCGTGCTCGATCCCGCCAGCACCATCGTGGCCATCTTCCCATCGCCGATGATGTACGCCGGCCCCACAGAGGTAAGACCTCTGCCCACAGACGGACCTTCTGACCGAAGCAGGAATGTTGGAATCATTTTTAGTGTCCGATGACTCTCTCTCGCTCTGTCCGTCCCTGTAGGTGCAGTGGCATTGCCGGGCCAGGATGATTGCCGGCTCGAACTTTTATATCGTGGGCCGTGACCCGGCGGGCATGCCTCACCCGGAAACCAAGCAGGACCTGTACGAGCCCACACACGGGGGCAAAGTGCTTACCATGGCGCCGGGCCTGACGTCTGTGGAGATCATTCCGTTCAGAGTCGCTGCTTACAATAGAACCAAGAAAATGATGGACTTCTACGATAAGGACAGGTCAGAATCTCAGTGCGTCTCAGTCCTTCATGGATTGCCGTGGAACACGAATACCGTCCAACACAACACGTTGCTTCTTCCAATAGTCCTTAGACATGCTCAGCTTGGTAGCCAGACACCACCCGAGCATCCTCTAAGCACATCTCACGACACACGGCGAACATTTATATATATATATCAAAAAAATGTAATGAACGTTATAAAAATAGAAAGGCTGTACACATCCGAGACAGGTTTCCTTTATAAAGCCGGGCAAACAACAAACAGGTTTTAATATCGCCACGGTAACCGACACGGACGTCAAACAAAAGGTCTTGGCACGTCTTACTGTGAATTGGCAGCGCTAACCTTTCTGCCAACATGCTACCGATTTGGCAAACACAGTTTACTCTTATTTATATTTGTCTATCTCTAAACATCATTCATACCTCCGAGGCGGCACGGTGGTTTCGTGGTAAACATTAACGCCGTCGCCTCACGGCAACAAGTCGCCGTGTCCTTGTATGTAACATCTTCACAAGCACAGCGGGGAACAAAACGTTGCATTCTGGTCTTTTCTTTTTCTTCTTCTTCCAGGCACGATGAGTTCGAGTTCATCTCCGGAACCAAAATGAGGAAACTAGCCCGTAGTGGAGAGAACCCTCCGGATGGCTTCATGGCACCCCGGGCGTGGAAAGTCCTGACCGAGTATTACAGTTCCCTCCAGAAAGATTAACCCGAGTGGGTGAGCAGAACCAGCAGCTCTACAGTTCAGTGTAATGAACACGTCTTCAGCATCGATTCTCCATCAGCCTCATGAACTCCTGAATGATTCTCTAATCTTATAACATGCTGATGATTTTAGAGAGATTTATAGACTTTATAGACCGTGAAGCACAGTGTAGGTAGTGCCAGGTTAGGTTTCTCAGCACATCTTCTCGTCCCTGTATTATCGTATTACACAAACCTTCTAGTTTTTTTATTTTCATTAGTATTATTTTTTTTCTTAATCGTACAATTGTATTTAGTGAAACTATACTCTTGTAACAAAGTGTATTTATCATGTGCGTCCAAGACGTACACCAAAAATCTTATATATATATATATATATATTTACCTCAGAGTAAAATATTAGTACTACTTTTATTACTGGAATACCACGTCTGTAGAGTTTAAGAAAAGATCTATGCAACAACAACAACAACAAAAGGTGTTTCATGTGAATCAGTGATGATGTTGTACAGTAAGTGAAGGAATCGAATATTTATCGGCTCGGCCGAGTTAAAAACCGAAATGTGTTTATTACAGAACATGAATGAAAGTTTGTGTGTGTAACTTTATATTCCTGTCGTGCTGCTCCTCTGCCAGAAGTCAGTTTTTTGTCGGGTTTGGAGGGGGACGACGAGCGGAGCAGGAGAGAGAGAAGTGATTTTAATAAAATGCAACAATGCACAAGACAGAAATGTTTCCGGTATGTGTTTTTACACGTGTGAAACGGCAGTGTGTCCTCCAACAGCCTAAGACAGTTCTTACTTCGGTTACGCAAGACCATTTACCTTCTAGCGCTGAAGCCTCGATCACGATCTCGGTTTTAGACATTCGCATCACCGTTTAAAATAATCACGTCGACGGCAGCCGGGCCCGGGCGATTCGAGAACCGTTCTGATGAGCAGTTGTTGCTTGGCAACCTTCAGAAGTATCCCTTGCGCAAGACACCTTCCTCCCTGACTGAATTCTAGGTACCGTCGCTAGGGCTGCTCATCATGCTGGAATTGTGTGTGTGTGCTCAGTACTGCCCCCTTACTGTGTAAGTATGAAAAACTGAATTGAGAACGTCTCTTTCTGTATGTAAGTAGATAAATATCGAAGTCGAATCAAGAATCAAAAGAAATCGAAATAAGCAAGGGCGCCCTCTTGTGTTAGTAAGTGTTGCAACACGCACGTCTTTCTCCAGAGCGTCTGTTCTTCTGAACATTTTTGTATCGCACACCTTGTGATGTCAGAACGTGTCCCTAATGCCACTCTTCTCTCATCGCTATAGTTTCGTATTGCAGCATCTTCTAGCAGTACTCTGGAAGAAGTGCACACTACAACCACGTATTGTTAGTAATATAGTGAGAGTGAGATAGAGAGAGAGAGGGGAAATCGAATAGGTAAAATGGCAACAGTAGTTTCTTTTTCCTCATACGTCTCTATTTATTGCAAATGCAAATAAATAAATAAACACACATGGTCACATGACATAATAACATGCTTATTACTAATGTCGAAAAGGCTTCGTTTGTAAACTTTCACTTTCCAAATGTATTTCCTATAACGGTTTACTTACGACCCGGGAAGGCCGGACGCGGCCGGACCGAAGTCTCAATCTGGTCCGGCAAACTTAAGTGCAGATTAATTCTTAAATAAACCATGTGAATGAGTTTCCGGCTGCACGTGTTGAATATTGACAGCAAGATCAATTCAGAATGTTTTAATTTTACATTTTTCTTCTCGCTGTGTATTATTACGAAATAGTGACGAACACAGAAATGAGCGTTTACATGTACCAATAATGACCGTAACGAGAAACGTTCTTAAGTATGTAAGTATCTCATCTCGGGTTTTGTAGAACTGTGCTAAAATGACGACTTGCGTGAAGAATTTTAATTGTAACGTCTGATCGACAGGAACAAACAGAACCGAGTAAAATAAAATAAACAGAAACCTTCAAATGCAAAAATCACACCGTAGTAAAAAATAAAATCCCTAAATCATCTAATGAGACCGTTCACTCCGACTTTATAGTATTGGATTTAATCCAGAGCAGGATGAAAGATCTGAACGTTCGGAATCCCGGCGCTCTTGGACTTGTTCATCTTCTCCGTAGCTCTTTGCAGGTCGTCCTGCATGATGGGTCGGACAAAATCTTCTCTTGATCTGAAAGACAAACGGCGGCGTCACCATGACTCTCGGCAGGTAGCGTTTGATACTGTCTCACAAGCATTTTACACTTTAATTCTGCATTTATCAGATGAGTTTATCCTTTCATTTATTGCTCAGGAGACCAATAGCGGCAACTTGGTTGGTAGTCGAGCTTGGACCCGGCGATCTTCTGATCTTACTGTACGTCATCGTAGCCTCATCTACAATTTCCGGGACAATCTAAAAGCAGTTTTAAACTTCTTAATAAGCCAAATCGCCGCCTTCACGGCCCCCTGACACAGAGTAGCGAGGCAGACCACAAGGAGGCGCACAAGAGCCGTGAATTGTAGTTAAAGCATTGAAGCCTCGATATTTACGATGTTTCGTTTACAAGCCGACATCTAAAAGCATCCCTTGTTCAATAGCCATCAGCTCAAATCGACCAAACCCTCAGGAACGCGACGCCCTCTAGTGTTGGGGCGGTGAATCACTTCAGCATTGAGATGACACAGAAGTCTGTATATCGACCTTTAAGTTTGGGAATGCCCGAGATTCATCGTCATAGGTGCTGAGATTAGGACCTCTGCTGGCTTTTATCAGGACATAAACATTCGTTTGTGATTGTTTTTTTAATTTAATACTCTGTAAACCACAAATAATGACGTTAACCAATAGATGATGTAGAACAACCGAGATTTAACAACAGAGAGCAACGGAGGGCATGTACAAGCACCCAAACGCTTGCGACATCAGGAAAATAAATATCTATTAAATGTGTAATCATAAGTGTGTGCTTGAACACGTGTTTGACTCCTTTATCACTTATTTGAGCGTTTAAAGACGATAAGAGCCTAACACAAGCGAACATGGTTAAACACACGCCCATCATGGGTGTTTACCTACACCCCTACTGCAAATATTAAAAAGAAACAAAGAAAAAAAAAGGGGGACGGGGGACGGGATGGACGTGTGTGTTTGTGCAGAAGGGAATATAGAGTGAAATAAAGGAAGGAGGGAAGGATTTTTAACCACTTAAGGTGCTGCGGGTGCAAAATAGTAAGATCGCTTCCTTATTCAAGAATGGAAAGGGATCCTTGACCTCTGTTTGGGTGGCGGACCAAATCTACAGTAAAAAAAAGCCCCACAATGATGTGTCGTGTGTGTGTAAATGTTGGATTGGGAAGGTTGTTGGTTGTTTGGTGCAGTCGATCCTTTAGTAGTTTCAGTTTTTTTAATACGTACGTGTCCTCAGCACGGACCAAGTCCCGTACGCAGAGCAGGGCTGCGTCCCGACACATCTCTCTGAGGTCACTTCCTGAGAAGCCGTCGGTCGCGTCTGCAATTTTGCTCAGGTTGACGTCATCCGCCACCTAAAAATGATCACAAATCAAGTGATGATAATCCTTTAATACGCGTCAAGACTTCCAGGCTAAAGCTAGAACACTCACGTTCTCATTTTCCAGAATGAGCTTCAGTATTTGCTGTCTTTGTCTTGGACGCTGCAAGAGGAAAAAAGTTAACACAATCTTTTCTTCGTACACAAAACAAACCCCTACGAGATACTTACTGGCAGATTGATGTGAAACCTTGTGGGCATTCTGCGCAATATAGCCGAGTCAAGATCCTGAGGGCGGTTGGTAGCACCCATTATTATGACCTTTGTAGATGGAAACAAACCAGAGTTACAATCATAAAGCCTTTTTTTGCTTTACATTGTTGACATTGAAGCATCAAAGGACGTCGGCACGGATCCAGGAGGACCTTTAGAGCTCGAGTTTACAGCCACAGCTTAACAACATACACTTATTACCAACTGATGCTGAATCTAGTTTAATCCTGGAGTGAATACACTAAACACACGAACAGGTTACCAGTCTGTTGCATGGTACGTACACACCCACACACACCTACAGTACAATGTATGTCTATGTCTTTGGACTGTGAAGGAAAACCAGAGTAACCGGAGTAAACCTGCAAACGGCACACAGAATCGAAACCAGCGACTTGCTAACCACCAAGCCCCCGTTGCCATACAACCGATCGCAGCGTCACTATTGCCATAGCAACCCACCCCTGAAGCACAGACGCTGAGATTCTGGACGTTTTCACACAAAAAAATCTGTAGCCTAGCGATCAGGGTACGAGATTAGTACTCAGAAGGACTATGGTTGTTGCACTTGGGCCCTTGAGCGATGCCCTTAACCCTCGATTGCTCAGACTGTGTACTGTAACCTTACTGTACGTCGCTCGGGATAAAGGCGCCCTGCTAAATACTGAAAACATAAATGACTTGCACGTCACCTGACAGTTGTAGTCGGTGTCCAGACCGTCCCATAAGCTCATGAACTGAGCCTTCATCATAGCCGTGGCCTCGTGGTCGGTACTGGAGCGGCTTCTTAAAAACGAGTCTGGTGTGAAAACAGAAAGTAGCTGCATAACAACACGAACGACATAACGAACTACTCAGTGAGTCTGATGTTCATGACAGACAGACACTGTATTTATTCATCGGTAAACAAGTTTCATATCCCCAGTTTCATATCTCCAGTTTAGCGTACATGTTTTGGACTGTAGGAGGAGAGCACTTGTCGTAAACCCCGTGCCAACGTCCACACAGAAAAGACCCGGACCACTGAACCCAGGACTATCGATAATCATTTCTTTTTCAATCCAGTTAATACTGTAGTGGTGAAAGGTTTTTAGCTCTGGTTTAACATCTGAGCTGTTTTAACTCAACACCAACTTAATAATACAGGGACAGTGTAGCCTAGTGAATAGAGCATTGGGCTGGGAACCCAAAGGTTGGGGGTTCAAATCGAGGCTCTGCTACACTCCACTACACTGCTGGGTCCTTGAGCAAGACCCTTAAACCCGGTCTGCTCCAGGGGGCGCCGTACATTGGCTGACCCTGCGCTCCGACCCCCAACTTCCAGACAAGTTGGGATATGTGAAGAGAAACATTTCATTGTACTGAACATCTGTATATGTGTAATGACAAATAAAATTGAATTTGAAATGCTGCTTATCATTTATGATAAGAGACTTTAATAGTTTTATCAAGTAGACCAAAAGTGAGAGATTAGAGATAGAGAATAAAACTACTCAGTAGTTTTCACTGCTCAGCAAATCTCCCGTGTTCACCCGGTCTCGGTCTCTCTCTCACTCACTCTTTTTCTCTCGGAGTTTGATAGACCGCGTGTGAAAGGTCCATTTCTGAACTGATATCTGGAGTCTAATGACAAGGTTGTAACACATGACCACATTGGATAAAGCTTTGTAATCATCGTATATTATTGTTTTGTTCGAATCGTATAGTATAAATCAGCATTGACAGTTTATTATTACTAAATGTTTATTACTGTCATCGATTACCAGTTAACCAACACGTTAAGCACCGTAACGTTTCCTATCGAACGCTATTCCTAACTTTACTAGTCACCGAGTGAAGGCACTAACCGATCTCATCGATGAAGATGACACAGGGCTGGAGTTTGATGGCCAGGGAGAAGACGGCGGCGGCCAGCTTCTGGGACTCGCCGTACCATTTATCGGTCAGAGTCGACGGCTGCAGGTTGATGAAACGGAATCCGGCCTCTTTGGCGGTGGCTTTGGCGATCATGGTTTTTCCGCACCCGGGTGGGCCGTACAGAAGCACTCCTGGCAAGCACAAGAGTCGTCAGATTTAGAGCTTTAGGGGTTCGGGTACGCTTCTCCTAGACAGGCGAGGTTCTTACCTTTGGGAGGCTGGAGCAGCTTGGACCCCGCGAACAGATGCCTTTTCTGAATGGGGAGGATGACGGAATCTTTGAGATCGGTGATGACATCATCCAGACCGGCGATGTCGTGCCATGTGATCTGTCGGAAGACGTTCACACGTTCTTAAGAACGTCACAACTTCTACAGACATGTAGATACATCGCACATACATCGCTAGGATATCGTGCTAGAATTTTCCTTACAGGCATACTCAACGGATCGACTAGATGGGCTGCGATGCTCATCTCATATTCAGACAGCTTGACGTTCTTCACTCCGATCTGCTTCATGAGTTTCTCCGCCTAAACAAGGTAGGAACGAACGAACCACTGTTAGCTTGTGTTCCCGAATACAGAGGATATAAAAACTAAACAAAAACATATCCCTTAGTTCAAAGACATGCAAAGCAAATAAACGAATTAATATTCGAAGAACGTTTTGCACACAGTCCACTCACCAGAAAGCAAAACATTCCAACGACCTCGCCGGGAATATTTTTATTTTATTTTTCCATTTAAAACCATCAAACTGACTGAATCGCAAAGAAAAACACGTGACAGCATTTCCTCCCACTTACCTGACGACATGACGTTAATCCAGGTGCCAGATCCGCCCGTCACGTGACCGCACGACATCAAACCGATCGACGGGGCTCGACTGAAATGTGTTTTGTTTTGTAAATAAATGTCTGTGACATCACACATTACGTTTGCAAATTAGAAAAGAAATGAGAAAAAAAAAACGTATGCCTACAACCACCTTTCAAAAAATAGCATTTCTAAACCGCCGCTCTTATTTATTTATTAATTAAATAAATCACTACTGAGCCCTCCACCTCCTCCTCCACCTACCTGCCTCACGGCTGAAACCCTCGCCTCTTTCTTTACTGGGAAAGTGATGGCCATCAGCAGCCAGTTCACAAATCCTCCCAAAGGCTCTACTACTCTA
>JAOUQU010114383.1:0-15593 GCA_028566735.1 Ammoglanis amapaensis
GTGGGTAGAGCGTTGGGCTGGGAACCCAAAGGTTGGGGGTTCAAATCCAGGCTCTGCTACACTCCGCTACACTGCTGAGTCCTTGAGCAAAACCCTTAACCCCGTCTGCTCCAGGGGGCGACGTACTGCGACTGACCCTGAACTCTGACCCCAACTTCCAGACAAGTTGGGATATGCGAAGAGAAACATTTGCAGAGTGCATGGGTGAAAAATGGGTCTCGATAAGGGCTGTACACGGGTTAGAGGAGGCGGGAGTAACAATACACCAACCTCAAGTACAATCAAGTAGTGCAGCTACACAACAGCACAATAAATACAAGTTAAAGACATTTCTCGTGTAAACACTACCTAGACTAAACAAGTAATTAATAGACGAGACTAGAGACGAGTTTCGTGCATGTTACTAACATGTTACTCCTCATTATTGTAATTCAGTCCATGGGCGGTTCCAGATGTGCTTCTAACATACTGGTGTCCTGAACAGGGTGAACGTCTGAGCCACGCAGTGGGATGCGCGTTCGCGGCGTGTCTGGAGCGCAAGCAGCGGCGGGAGAAGGAATGCGGCGTCACGGCCTCGTTCGACGCCAGCCGGACGTCGTTCGTCCGAGAGGGTTCGTTCCGGGTCTCCTCGAGCGGCCAGCAGGGCGAGAGAGAGGAAATCATGAAGCAGATACAGGAAAAGAAGAAAGGTGAGGGAACGTAGATCCTGAGATTTTGAGAGAATATAAACTGATTAATACAGACGGTTACACAGCGCCCCCCTCTCTATATCACATTCTCATTTAAATCTATGGTCACATAAGGTATTGCAGCCAGTGTTATAGTTAGTTAAAACATTGCTTAAAAGAAATGTCCTTAAATCTCTGGATTAAAATAAACCCGACTTTAATCCAGCGAAACGTTTTCGGTTCGCTACCTTCAAATCGTACAGCCCTGTTTTAAACATTAATGATATACATTTATTTATAGTTAATGACATTTCCTTTCGATTTCTTGTTGTTATTAAACCGTGTCTCTTGTCTGTTTTGCAGAAGTGTGCACCGTCCCCGTATTGCCCCCGGGCGGCGCATCACCGCCCGAAGGTGCCGCTATGCATATGGATCGTGCCGAAGTCGGAGGGCCGCACGTCATACCGCGCCGCCACGCCCCTCTCGAGCAGCTGGTCCGCCAGGGCTCGTTCCGCGGTTTCCCGGCGCTCAGCCAGAAGAACTCGCCTTTTAAACGGCAGCTCTCGCTACGTCTCAACGAGCTGCCGTCGAACCTGCAGCGCAAAACTGACTACCAGTGTAAGAACCCAGGTCAGTCAGCCAATCCGGATACACTAAACACCCGAACAGGTCGTCAGTCTGTAGCAGGGTACACACACACACACACACACAAGAGGATTTTTGTATCTCCAATTAACTGGACTGCATGTGTTTGGACTGTGGGAGGAAACCGGAGTACCCGGAGGAAACCCACACAGACACAGAGAGAACATGCAAACTCTACACAGAGAGCCTGGGGAATCAAACCCAGTGCTAATCATTAACCAACCAGAGATGAAGTATTTTACTAAGACTACTTACTTCGGTCAGAAATTGTCTCGTAAACACACACACACACACACACACACACACACACACATCAAATATATCCACCACACATCGTTTATGATACAATATAAGAAGCATGTGTGTACATCCAGCGGTCTGTATTGACCACAACTGTGTTCTATAATGTCCACCCGTGTGCTCGGGTTCGATTCCCCAGGCTCCAGTGCACACGGATAATTTAAGCCTGTCTGTAAATACTCCGGCTGACCTTTCATGATCTGTGCGTCATGAGATCCAGTAAGTCCATCGATCTTTTTCACAGAGGGTGAGACAGACCTGTCTGTGGCCACCGAAGCCGACAACATCGACGCACTGTGCACTCAGATTAACAGCTCGTTCACCAAACCATCAGACGAACCCAGCGCCAAAACCACCAGTAACGGTCTGCCGGCATGCACTGTACCTCCAACCATACCTCCACCCCCTCCACCCGTACAAGGTAACACGCAAAAATCGTACTTTTACTGATGTGAGTTTTGTATTAAATGTTATTAATCGTTTTAAATCACGTCCGTTAGATTAGAAAAACAATCCAAGAATAATAAAATCACGTTTGGGAAATGCTGCAGTGAGCCGGGTTGCCAGATTGTGGCCTTAAATGTATCAGAAATGTGACTAAATGCATAAAATTGCAACACTGTACACTGTGCGTACACAACGGAGGTTCAGTCCTGCTCGCGTCTGCTTGGGTTTCCTCCGAGTACTCTGGTTTCCTCCTACAGTCCGAAGACAGTCAGATGCAGTCAGGTTAATTGGAGATACTGAAATGTCCCTGAATATTTAAATGTCGTCAACATGTCTTTCATTATATTAGATTTATCGTGAGATTTAAAGCCACCATTAATTAGGAAAGACATAGCGCCCCCTTCTGTTAAAATTTACTTTAAGTACATTTTAAGTGAATCCTTTTTTTACTTTATAAAATATATAATAGTGTCAACATGAGATCAGGAGATACAAAGACAAAACGAGTTCTTAACACTTAATATTTGTTTACAGCTTCTGGTTCGTGGGCCCCGTCCGAGTCTCCAGTCCAGTCTCCCACCTCGAGCGGCCACAGACGGACGCCTTCAGAAGCCGAACGATGGCTGGAGGAAGTCTCCAAGGTAGTGAAAGCCCAGCAGACCCCTCCGACTTTACCTCGTCCACCCAGCCAACAGCCCCCGCCGGTCCCGAGTGCACCCGTGGCTCCAGGTGCCCTTCCTACATCCATGCCGCCCTTTGCACCATCTCCGGTGGGCATGTACGCACAGGCGCCGCTCCAGCCTGCCTATGTGGCTATGCAGACGTACATGCCCGCTAACAGCATGACCTACCCCAACGCCATGGTGCCCGTGGTGGGAATCACACCCTCGCAGATGGTCGCCAATGTCTTCTGTAGTGCCACCAGTTCATCGAGCGGGGCCGCCGTGGGCCCCAAGACTGGTGCGCCGTCTGCGTTTTCCAGCTTGGCAGGGAGCTTTGCGAGCCCGACTTTTTGTACCGTTAATGGACTGGCACACAACTCACTTCCCACCGCCACCACCGCCACCACCACAACCACCGGTGTGGCTACTGGTGGCAGCACACACATTAGTGCCATGTCTAGCGCTAGTTCTAACAGCTGGCCTATGGAGAGCCAGAACCCGGGTCAGTCTTCAGGGGACACCCAGGAAGCCGAAGGGTTCGAGGCCAAGTGGGCGGCTCTCGAATCAAAATCGCAACCCAGAGCCGCCAACCCTTTCTCCAATGATTTACAGAAGACCTTTGAAATCGAGCTCTAGTCAGAACGCGGTCGCATATAAAGACCCTTCAAATGACATTGACGCTGCGTCACGTCCGTTTATAACTTTATTTCCGCTCGTCCGGACAGTCAGAGGAACTTAAAAAAAATGGAGAATGATGTTATTCCAGATGTACACAAACAACTATTGATCTGGACGTGAAGGTCCCGAGGTGTGGTCGCATCTTCTCAAGTCCTTACAAGGACAGGACGTCGTTTTAACTGAAACTGAAACTGAAAGAAGAAGAACTGATGTGGAACATATTTTTATTTATTGTTTTTTTATCGTTTTAAATGATTTTATATTCAATTGAAAATAATATAAAGTATACATATAAAGTGTGCGGGGGGACGGACGACTGAAACCACTTTAGTTTTAGTTTCAAATATTTTACTTGTCCAGTCTGGTCAAGCATAACAATAGAAACAAATGGACAAAATAACGAGAGCCAACTTGCATTAACATTTCCTGTCACTATGAGGGATTCCTGTTCATATTGAAGATCTCACAACAAGGGTTCAGAGTGATAAGCATAAAAAGTCAAAGAAATGTGATCATCCGGTTATAAAGAGCAGCAGGAGGATTTAAAAACAGCAGAACAACATGCAGTCAACAGTATGAGGATCTTATACGGAACGTTATACGGCATTCAATCGTCCCCCGCATCTGCGTCACAAAGCTGTGCGATTATTTTCACAACCTAGTCGAATAAAAAACAAAACGACACACATTAATATATTTAATATAATTGATTAAAGTAATAATTAAGCTGTTAATCAACTGGTTATAACAACAGAACTCAATAGCTTGGTGTATAGATACTTTTGACTGTAAGGTGTACGTTTACACACAGCTTTAATAACTAATCAGGTTAAGTTGCAGATAAAATACACACACACACACACACACACATACACACACACACACTATGACAAACACAAAAATAGTAAAAGTGAAGGTTTCATAAATACTGTGATAAAAGCACCACTGACACATTTTGTTATTGACATTAGCTTAGCCTCCTATGTCATACTTATTAAAACAGTATATCTAACATCAGCTGAGACCTAAAACAGTTTTGGACTTTTATCTTGTAATGCACTTGTAAAATAACCCTAATTTACTTTGACTTGACTTTCTTTAACCATTAACATTTAGCATCTGCTAAACGCTCAATTAGCTAAATGACCTGCTATGTAAAAAAAATGACCAACTGGTGCTTCAGTACAATGTTTGTTTACATTGAAAACAGGGTTTTATAATCTCGCCGTACAGACGGTCAAACTTCACGTTGTGGCTAAACGTTAGCACACATTAGCACGTTACCAGGTCTTCACACAACAGTATTCATGATATACGTGCATGTCTCACAACGTTGCTGTGCCTTTAGCCGGTGTCAGTTTTCTCCTGCAGCAGGTTTACTGATGTGTTTGACTGTGCCTTCCTATTTACCGTGTTTAAAGATTCACAACAGGGACGCTCCATTAGCTTAGCATAAGCATGTTCACACTTTTGCGCGGTCGAAGCTGTGTGTAAATACGCACTCAAAAGAGAAACTTTGATGTAAAGTAATATCTTTCGAAAGAGGAAGTGTATACGCAAAGAAACACAAAGAAAATTTGAATTTCACTGAGCTATTTAACTGCTAACTATTTGTCAAACAAGTTTGTTATGAAAATGTTCTGGCTTATGTCTGTTTTATTTTTAAAATGCCATTCCAGAGTCTAGATGAAACCATATTCAAAATTGTTCATTCTAAAGCAGGAAATGATACAATTTGTGATGTCACATGTTCATGTAACCGGTTTAATCCTACACGATGCACATTCTATATTCTATACGAACACGCATCTGGACGTTTCTCAGTGACTAGATTAATAGCTAAATATTCAAAGTCAGACTGCACACTGTGCGTCACTGGACAATACACATGCAGTGTAGTGACAGTGTATACGATGAGGCCAAAAGAATGTGGACCCCCCTCAGTAACTAAGTATTGATTCCTATTTGTAACTTTGTGCAAGCAGAACTGTTAAAGCTGCCAATGCTTTTATGTTCCAGATACTCGTATACTTACAGACAGGCAACAAAACATTTCATTATTTATAACAAAAAGCCTTTTTAAAAGAATAGAAGCTGTAATAACTTCCAAGTAACTGTTTTATTGTTTTTGGTGTGCAGAAACTCTGTTGCACTTTTGGGATACATTGGAACCCAGATTGTGAGCCAAGCTTTTATCTGCTGTAAGTGTCCGACCTGATCTCACAGTCGCTCTTCTGACTAAATGGCCGTGCATTACCACAAACACTCCAAAATCTTTCTTTCCGGAAAGCATTTCCTGATGAGTGGATGCTATTAAAACTGTACGATTGTAGAGCATCCGCTCTGTATTAATGGTCATGGTTTTAAAACCGGACACCATGATCAGGTGCTCGCCTAATTTTTTCCCATCATTTATTTACCGTTTATTGATTCAGACAGCTAGCTATTCACAAATTTGCCTATCAACCACCGTTACAGGGTTACTCAAGCATATTCGGGCAGCACAACGGTCTTATTTATAGATTTTCCCAAAGAGGACTTGTTTGTAATCCGGCCTAGCTGCAGGCCTAGCAGGGAAAATCAATTAACCTTTGAAACGAGCTTATCCGTGATCTGTACTGTACATCTTGTGATGCAGTAACGATGTAGTTAATACAGTTTATCGCCTGGGCTTCGGTTCACAATTGAGCAAAACACACAAACAACAAAATGATTTTTTTTAAACAAGCAAACTAAATGACCTCATAGAGATGATTGTAAAAATGTAGTCTAGCGATAACAAACCATTTTATTTTTAGTCTTTATTTACAGAGTTTTGTATTTCAACCTGCATATTTGTATTGTAAGTAAATTGTACAAAGATAAAGAAATAATATAAGATTACAAGTCATTTTTGTCAGTGTGTTTCATTCTCAATATGAATGGTAATGTGCTTTTTGCACATGTATTTAATTGTGTCTGTGCAGTTGCGCGGCTGGATCAGCAGCACCACAATCATCTTTAGTTATAAACAACGTGCTATCAATGTTTTTAATTCGAAAGTTGTTTGCAAATTGGTGCATCTTATATAACAGATAAAACAGTTTTAAATTGTATTCCACTGTGGTTAATACCCGCTTGCGTTGGTCCACAATCCAGATATAGCCCAAAAACACACCAGACATAGAAAGTGCTGCTGTGGACAAAAGCAAAATAATAATGTACTAAACATTCCTAAAGACTTTGGTTAGGCAGATTGAACCCAGGCTGGGAGTATAAATTAAAGTCACTGTGGCTTACTCCACACAAACACATTTACGACCGAGACTAATCTACCACCTTAATGCAGCCCCAGCACTTCTCTTTATGTGTGACTTTTGGGAAGCTGTGCGAGGAGTTAAAAGAAATAAGGAACAATTGTTGATGATGCAGTTCTTCAAGAGAACCTCAACACTGAAGCTGTGTTCACCGTTCATGGTCTAAACTTGTGGTAGAGTTGTGGGTTAGGTTCCTTACACCACCAGATGTAAACCACGTTTATCTCTGTGTCCATGTCATTCTTGACATTTTTAAAAATGGGATTACCTTCCAACTGGTGGACGAACCTGGATGCTTTGGCTTATTTATTGTTGCGCTGCATTACTTTTATTTTCTGCAGCTACGTTTAAGCTTCGTGGATGAAATACTGGATAAAATGTCCCTTCCATGGTTTTCTAACAGAAGTCTAAAGTCATTAAAGTCACTCGAGTTGAAGAAAGCGAATCAGTCCCAGATCAACACATATAAATAACATGTGAATCATGAGTGATTCGCCTTCATATTAGCCAGAAAAGGGGTTTAGACCAGATACAAGTTAAAATTTACAGTGATAATTCATTTATTTAAAGTCTAATCGTGACCTGTGGAATAATTATTGAAACTGTACGACCTCTAGTGGCTACTGAGAAACATTACCGTCCCAACTCTGCTCTAAATAACATTTTGTTAGCTTATAGCTTTCGCATCCATGCTAATCTTACACTAAACTAGCCACTTTAGCCTGATTAGCTGCACGAGGTCGAGGGCTCATTTCAGTTTAAATAAAAATAGTAATCACAGTATAATATCATATTTGTTCATTTACAGTGAGGAATCAGTTTTAGTAATCCCAAATGTTTCATTAATGTCTAATTATTAATGTCTAAAGGTTAATTAAAGTTTGCTAATATAAGTGTTGCTAAATTACTACACACACTTCTCATTAAGAATGTCTGTTATGTTAACACTTAACTCACAAACGTAAAAAATCAACCTCCCGACCAAAATGTTCCATTTCAGATTGTTAGAATGTTATTGTGTTCAGTTTAAAGATTTTGGGAACATTGTACTTTAATATTTAAAGAACATTTAAAATGATCTCTAAAATGATGATTGTGGAAATGTCGTCAATGTCATTCTGCTCATTAAATAAGAAAGTTACACTTAACTAAACATTGCAGACTAACATTGTTCCAGTTTTATCAAAATAATGTGATGTTTATAGAACGCTTGCTTATAATATTAAGCAAACTTTGACATAACATCAGTGAAAGTTGTGGGGAACGTTTCATGTTCCATGTAAAATACGTTAGTTGCCTCATTTTGCTTTAAAACTTTAAAGTTTTTACTTCTGAAGTTCTTACATGAATGTTTTTATCCACCGTGACTAACAAACACAACCAAATGAAATGTACCCATTGTGTTTAGATTTGCTTCTGATCACAGGACAAGACTTTTAAATGTATTGTGGCTCTCGCCGTGATCCGCTGGCGTCCCAGTGTATGGTAAACCCATTTTATTCATTGTTAAATAGTTTGTACAACTATATTTTACCCTTAATCCTGTTTACTCGGGTAGGCTCTGTCATTTTAAGCTGAGTTTAAATAGCAGAAATGAATATGAATATGAAGGCCTACAAACACTTTTTCTTAACACTGTACAGAACGAATCACATTATGTCCAAGTGATAAATTGAAGTGATAATTAAAACAGCGAGCCAACACCACTTGTCTAGAAATGACTCGTGGCCACATGTCCATATCCATGAATATTATTAGTATTTATTTCTTCTCTACAGCCAAACAGTCATTTTAATTTATTTATTCGTCTCGAGTAAAGGCTTTACATTGTAAAGAACTAAAATGAAACAAGATCATCAAAATGATGATGAAATTTAAAACCTTGCTTTGGTGAATAAACCAGAACACTGATTTCCAGTCCACAGTTCATTGAGAATCAACATCTGAGTGATTAATAATAATTCTACACATATTTTCTCACAATAACTGTTAATAATACTAAAGTGCTTTCAGCAATCAATACAATTTTGCAAATTAAGAAATGCAAGATGCACTTTGAATATTGGGCAATTAATCAAAAATGGGGTCTGGGTGTGTCTGTTCAGAGTTACCCTCAAACCCAGATGAGCCTAAAAGTGCCCAGAATTGCGTAGATGCATAAATGAACCTGTGTGGCCCTTGATACACTCACTCACATACACACAGGTTTCATTTAATCAGACCCACACATGCATGAAAATGAAACTAATATCACTTCTTTTTAATAATCTATTTATTGCAACACACTTTTTCCTGATTGGTGATTTTTGCCTGTATTTTTTATTGCACCCACAGATCGTGTGTTTTCCCTGAGCAGATACTTTATTCTTTGAAAAAAAAAGGTTTGACTGAAAAAAATCACGGCACGGCAACATTTCAACCTTGTAACTTGAAGAACGTCGTGCAGATTTGTGAGTGACTGATTAGCAGTTCTATTTGAATATATAAAACAAATATACTTAGTCAAGTGATATTTTGCATATTTAGTCAACTCAAGGTTGTTTAAGTTAATCGTTTTCGAGGTGCCTCATGTTTACTGATTATTCTGAACTATGAGGTGCACCTAGCATTCCCACGACAATTTAGTTAGCGACTGGTCTGTGAAGACACGAAGATCTTGAAGAACTAAGAACCATGAAATTAGGCACATTTTGATGTAAATGTATTAGAATAAAGATTACTTTTATTCCTATATAATTATAATAGTTTTATAGTAAATACAAAAAGCTGTTCGACATGTCAAGTGGAACCGATATTCCACAGGAATCGAGCCAAAGTTTCCATCCATCCATTAGCTAGTGTTACCAGCGCTTCTATTTAGACACACAATTGGCGATTACACTAAACACCTGAACAGGTTGCAAGTCTGTTGCAGGGTACAGTCTCTCACACACACACACACAAATTACCAGACCTGTGACTTTTTGATGTCAGGCACCGTCCTGCAAAGCTTTCCCATCCACTCAATAATACATATTCACTTTCATTACCAACATTTCACTCAAACATACATTTAAAAAATGATAATAAACTGTAAACTAGAGCCGATATTGAACATTTAAAAAGATTTCTTTAGTGCCAGCACTAAACAGTAAGGAACTATTCGGAAAAATAAACAAAACACAGGATTATATACTTTTTGACTGATGAGGAGTTGCACTGCTTCCATGATTGTGTTTGGTCAAAATGAGTCGATTTATTCTCTTATAATTCTTATTCTAGTTTATAGACCATTTATATATATTAAGATTTTACTTTTAATGTAAAGTTTTACACTTTTGGTTGCATTCGTGACAGATATGATATTTATTCATGATACAAGTTTGTATGGAATACAGACAAGGACAATCCTCTACCTCAAATTCACCTCACTTGCATGTTTTTTGGACTGTAGGAGGAAATATAGTTTGTAGAATAAAAAAAACACACCACTCATTTGGACCAAGCACGAATCAGCACAGATGTAAGGGGCTGCACCGTCACTCCTCTAGTCTCCTCTTGGATGTTTTAGGGCTCACTGGGTATCTAACTGGGCGACACATGCATCACACACCCTGACCGGATGGTCCCAGCCGCGTGAGGGCACCGGGCGGCACTGAGTCGAGCAGCCACCACACACACCCTGACCACACGAGCGGCAGTGGTGTTTGGACACACTAGGGTTGAACTCCTTGGTGCACTGGTGGCACTGTGTGATCTCGTGGTCCGGAACCCAGTAATCAGGCCGTGCCACGCCTTTCACAAAACCTGTCGAAAACAGAGACACACGATGAGTGATTCAGGTAAAGGTGCACCTTTAATGTTTAATAATGTTATAATATAATATTGTACATGCTGCTATTACATATTTATATATTGTTTGTATATATACACACAAATAGACCCCAGTATGTTCCACATATTATAAGCAGTGACACACAATATGCGTAAATATATGGACAGATACACAACACTGAATACTGTACCTACAACTTCCTTTGTATATAATCTTATAGTTCTTATTTTTTCAGTTTAATGTTTCTGTGTTTTGTTGATTTGTAGGTTATAATTAGTTTGTTTACACGTTTGATACTAGAGAGGAACCACCAATTCCTTGTGAGTACCCTCATACTCAAACAATAAACCTGATTCTGAGATGTGTGTGTGTGTGTGTGTGTGAGAGAGAGAGAGAGAGAATTTCTAGCCATACAGTACCAGTTTGCACACACCTTGCGTTTAAAAAAAAATTATACTTGTTTGTATGTGTGTATTATTTTAGACTCACAGAGAGGGTAGTCTACTGCAGTGGAGACCATGTTCAGCGTGGATTGTGCCATTTCTGTCACCCTGCGAGCCACCAGGGTCTTGGGTTCTGTCTGCACTACTTAAGAAAACAAAGAAAGACGAGACAAACATCATTTGAGCAGAATAATACCTAATGAGGAGCAAGTGCCCGACTCGTGGGCGCTCTGTAGACCGTTACTGATCACGGCGATATGTTTTTATGGAGTATGTTTACCCTGAATGACTTGTGTAGCTCCTCCATGCTGGTGGCAGGCGTCACAGACTCGTACTGGGCTGTGACCCCAGCCCCTTTCTGGGACGGGCATGCTGCGTGTGGAGCAAGCCTGGCAGAAGCCCTCGCCACATGCCCGGCAGTGGTGCTTCCTCTCCGCCTCCTCGAACAGCCGCTTACAACCATGACATTCCTTCAGAACGGACAAGAGGTATCAACGAAGGGATCATAAACGAGACACTTAAACATCGACGTACAGAGACACGTACAGCTACAGAGAAAGATAACTTTAACTACAAGCGATTGTAGAACTACATTTTGATTGTTATAGTGCTCCCCCTTGTGGTGTGTTTAGTTTGATGAGTAGTTAGAGTAGTTAGAGCAGTAAGGAAGAACCCGGTTGACACCCTCAAACACCCTGAACAGGACATGTTAGCTCACTGTGATATCGGCGTTGGGTCTCCAGTACGGCGGCGCCACCTGATCCGTGATCCAGGCAGTGACGGCTTTGGTGGGACCCGAGCTGTACTCCGAAACGGACTGGAGGACGTAGTTCACTCCATCAAGCATCCGCTGAGCCGCGTTCTGATGGTCCGTCTGGAAAGACTCCGACTGCAGAGAGAACACAAAACAACAACGTTGTTTTGGACTGAATGACTGAACTGGAAATGCGACAAATGAGAATTATTACACACAATTTCTGCAGGTGGAACGTACAGAACCGGTCAAAAGTTTGTACACACCTTCTCATTCAATAGTGTTCCTTAATTTAATACCGAAGACATAACAACTGGTCTTGAAGGAGTTCCCAGCGGTGCTGAGCACTTGTTGACGCCTTCTGACTGACACTATAAAGATACAGAAATGATACAGAAAACAGATGGACTGACCCCCTGCCAGACGTGCTTGACCTCTGGACGAACCACACTGCTCTCGGGATCCTGATTCCCCAGCCAGTATTGGCGACTCCGATAGATGATGCCACAGAATGGACACTCCAGTACGTACCTGCAGGAGAGGACATCAGGAAACGTCTGGTAATGCTGGACTGGTCCAGTCCATGATAACAGCATCTAGGTGAGTAGCTAGTTATCTAGATCCCTAAGTGTACGGTTGATTCTTGACTTATAGTTAAATGTATTATCTAGTTTCCCTCTAAAAAAAAAGAGCCCGTACCAGAGCTCCCAAATCCCTGGTCTAGACAGACAGACTTACCCGGACCAGGCAAACTTGGCCAGACCCAGCCATGGATTATCCGAGGCGGCAGATGTTTTGGGCACAACTACGACCTCCCTTCCACCTTCATAGCATTTCTAGAAAAAATACAAAGACATCTGCTAGTAACCTGGGTGTAGTGTGATCACTGAGCCCGACGTTGGGTGCAGTGTTTAACTTACCTTGCAGATGAGGACTTTATTGTTGTACTGATGGGCGTACTGGCAGAGCCCGTCCGCTGCGTGTGGCAGTCGGTCCTTCTGGTGGTTCATGCCATTCTTGCAACGGGCACTAAAATGTCACAGTCGAATCTTTCGTTTAAAATAGCTTCCTAGTTCACAGAATCAATCATAATCGATTCACCTGTGCCACGAATCAAATCAGTGAATCATTTATCATTTTACAAGTGTTGCAAACGATTCCTCGGTTTTTAGGACCGCCGTGTCCTGGTGGTTAGAGAAACTGTAGTTATGAACTGATCCCTTCTTTTCCTGTTAAATACTTCTGTTATTTTATCATTTTGGATATTTAAAAAAATCTATTTTAATTGTTTTATGAGAGATATCTTCTGAGGCATCGTGTCATAAGAAGCAACGGAACTTAACAGCTTAACAGCTTTAAAAATCCCGCTCACCATTTCATCTTAGTTTAGATTCCTACGACTAACGTCCAATCTTACTTCACTGCACCTGAACGTCAAAACGAATCCCACTACAGAAAGCAAGTCTGAGCTGTTTGTACCTGCAGCTGAGGCAGACGGAAGGACAGGTGAAATACTCGTCGGGAAAAAAGGAGTACAGGTTAATCTTGTCATCAGAGATTTCCCCACAGAAACGATCCGTCAGCGCCTGATCAGGAAAAATCGTCGTCAGTTTTCCAACTAATTCAAATTCCATCACTAAGGGCGACTTTTATATGATACTTTATTCAAATCGACTTACATTTATAACTGCATTATTCTGACTTTCTGATTACTAACCCAGTACAGCCACGATGAAGAAATACATTGTATGGGACAGTGTAGCCTAGTGCGCTAGGAACCCAAAGGTTGGGGGTTCAAATCCAGGCTACACAAGATATCTTGATGGCTACACGGCCACTGTTGGGTCCTTGAGCAAGACCCTTAACCCTGTCAGCTCCAGGGGCGCCGTACTGCGGCTGACCCTGCGCTCTGACCCCAACTTCCAGACAAGCTGAGATACAGACTGCACATCTGTATATGTGTAATGACAAATAAAATTTCAGCACATTACCCAACACATCTCGGTGGTGTTACCTGCAGGGCGCTGAAGACGATCGTGGGCTGTCGGGGCGCTCGTGAGGAGGTGTTTTTCACCTGCAGTTTGATGGTATCCAGTAACTGAGAGAAGTCTGTGGGAGGTGTGATGGTCTGGGTGCCCACGTACTGCACCGAGCTGAAAGCTTCAGTGCTCAGTCCCAGATCATGAAATCGCTTCTGTAGCAGAACATCGGCCGGGACGCTTCCATCTGACAGAAAACAAACCATGTAGGAGTGTAACCATACATTCTTCTCATCATCAAGGTATTCATATAGGATTTAGGATAAAGGTTCAGGAAATCAAATGATAAACTTTCCTTTTACTTGTTTTCATTCAAATGAAATACTATATTTATAATAATATTGTGACATCACGGTACATTTCTGGTGCCATGGTTACAGAGTTTTGTACTGACCTTGTCTGATTTTTTTTATAGATACATGAGCGGATGTAAACATCCATCCATCCATCATCTAGACTTAACACTTAACAATAAACTAAACACCTGAACGGGTTGCCAGTCCGTTGCAGGGTACAGAGAAAACACACATACACACACACTTTTGGATCGAGGAGGACACCAAAGTACCCACTGGAGACCCACACAGACAAGCAAAGAACATGCAGACTCGCCGAATCGCCTAACCAGGGACTCGAACCCGGGACCTTTTGCTGTGACGTGCAACCACTAAGTCACTGTGCCATCACCATATATATATTTATATATTTGTGTATTTATAATATGTATGTGTATACACACACACACACGTATGATCTTTTATTAATTCCTAAACAAAGAACCAGCGCCCCCTGCTGTTTAAAATCCTCCCTCCACAGCCAATCGATTTGTGTCGATTCTTGTAAGTAATGTCTCACCGTGGCCCAGCAGCTGAGTGCGGGAGGTTTCCTGGAACACCACCGCCGCCGGGCCGAGGTTGGACAGAGGTACGTCAAGCCCACACCGGTTCGAGAGGGCACGCAGCTGGGGTGTAAAGTACTTCAGATAAGCGGCCGAAGCGCTGCCCAGGAAGTGAAACATGTCGTTGTGCAACCGCTCGGCCCGCGTCCTGTACAGCGCCACGTCGGACACGGCCAGCACTTTCAACAGCAGACGCATTCGCTGGTTCTGCTGAGTGGAGGCGCCGAGCAAACCCTCCGTGTCCAGGACCACCAGACCCAGACGGGGCTCGTAAGCAGCCCAGACGCCCACGGTGCAGGAGGCAGGCGAGGGAGAGGTGGCGAAGACTTCCTCGCTCTGGAACAAGACGTGGTTCAGCGTGTGCGATTTACCGTCACCTGTGTTACCGAAGATGGAGAGGACCTTGACTCCGTGGCCGGCGCTGCAGCCCAGTTTTTTAAGGAAGTGAGCTTCATCTTTTACCTAAACGAACACAGAGAGAGAGACACAGAGAGAGAGAGACAGAGAGAGAGACACACGCAGAGAGAGAGAGAGAGAGAGACACAGAGAGAGAGACACACACAGAGAGAGACACAGAGAGAGACACACGCAGAGAGAGAGAGAGAGACACAGAGAGAGAGACAGAGAGACACACGCAGAGAGAGACAGAGAGAGAGACACTCAGAGAGAGAGAGAGACACAGAGAGAGAGAGAGAGAGAGAGAGAGAGAGAGAGAGTATTTGGCTATAGTAAAGAAACTTACTGGCGCTCTCTCACTCACTCATTGTGTTTCTATCTCTCACTCACGGTGGCTCTTTGTGTGTGTGTGTGTGTGTGTGTGTGTGTGTGTGTGTGTGTGTGTGTGTGTGTGTTTATCTCTATGTTTCTCTATCTCTCTGTATGTCTGTCTCTAATTCACTGTCTGCATACCTCTCTCTCTCTTTACTACAGCATTATATTAGATATACAT
>JAOUQU010114594.1:0-15592 GCA_028566735.1 Ammoglanis amapaensis
ACACACACACACACACACACACACACACACACACACACACACACACACACACACACACACACACACACACACTAGTGGGAAGCAGTGAGCACAGGTGCCTGGTGCTTTGGCTAAGGCATCCAATCAGCAGTTCGGGGTTAGTTGTCTTGCACATGGGCACTGTAGTCATGACTTATCGACTCACATGTCTATGTTGTATCACTCGTTTATGTTACCAAACAAAATACTTCAAAGGCACAGCTAAAATCAAACACGATAACTAAATGTGCATTATATTTTATATGTTTGTATATACATTATAATTCATATGCGAATGATCATCTTGTACTGCTATTATAAGTATAGGAAAGCATAGTTGTGGATTGTTGAATTTAAATAATTTCTTATGAAAGGACCTCACTCTAGTGAAAGCTGCTTATGAGTTTACTTCAATAATACTTAAGGATCACAAAAAATTACTTGGCCGAGAGCCATGAATGAGATTTGCTGTATATTCTGTAATACGCAATAAATCTATACCTTTTTGGCCAGGTCAGGTTTGGTGTGGTTTTTGAAGATAAAGATTTGAAGTACGTTACAGATTCTTGCCCAGCAGAGACACCATAACATTTGTAAAGCTTAAATAAAACTTTCTCCCAAATGTTTTTTTTTTTTATTTACAAGTTAAGAGTCCCTATCATAAGCCCAAATGTGGCTGATTGGCAAAAATGGGGTTTAAACTCTTGACTTTTTGATTGATAGCACAAAGCTCTAGAGTCAAGATTCACTTTCCGTGTAATATTTATTTAAAGATTAGTTTGTTTATTACAGTTATCACCTACTCCAAAAAGTCAAAGTTAGTCATTATTCAGATAACAAAGATAATCACAAATACAATATTTATTTTTAATCTTTAAGTCTTTTAATCTTCTTATAAAATAATAAAACAGAATATATCTTTAATTTCATTTTGTATTTGGGAAAAAATGAGATGTACCCAGTGAACCCAGTATTGTGTAATGCTTTGTGGGTAGAAGGTACAATTCTATTACAAACGTTGTTGTTGTTTGTACCTTTCAATCTCTGTGCAGCAATTACTGTTTCATAATGAATGTTTTTTTTACAGAATGAGGTAACTACTCGAACTGGGGAGGTCAGACCCAAAACAGTGATGTGCAGTGCAAAACTGAAAACTGTTGTGACCAAAAAAAGCCCATATATTCCTATTTACACGAAAAGTAATGTTCTATTATCTCAGGATTCTTAGGATTCACTACAGTGCGACCCCTTGAGACGCCCCTCCCTACAAGAACACTAGATTTGTGTCTCCCCTGGCTATTCACAGCATTACACAATCTATTTGAGTTACAAGCATCCAATGAGCCATCCCCATTCAGCATAATTAGTCAATTAAAGACCAAATTGACTTGCTTTCGGGGGAACTGTGGGTCTCTGGTGTGGCTGATGGCAGAGAGGGTCCCACTGAGGTTTTATCCCGCCTACAATACTTCCATTATCCACCCATAAACCATATTCACAGACTGATACTTATATATTAATAAACTGAAATAAAGTAAATCAGGGTTTTATGCTTTTGTGTTGAAAAGGAGCTCACTAGGTAAATAAGTCACATGCTAAACACTCAGAAACGAGTGACATTAATGAGCAAGCCCCTCCGCAATAAGCACCTTTGGAACATCTAATTAGGACTTGATGTTTATTAATGTGTTTATACTTCACTGCATTAGCGCCAGTGTTGCAAGCTGATTAGAACCTTAAGGGAAGGACACAACAGCTGAGCTACCGGACTGTGGACACGAGTGGAGAGAGGTTGTGTACAGAGCTTGTTGCTAACACACACACACACACACACACACACACACACACACACACACACACACACACACACTTCTGTGAAATAAAGACATGTAGATACAATCTGGTGTAATGAAATGAGTTTAACAGGGTGGTGACATTATAACAGCCCAGTGCAGAAGTGATGCACAAGAGGCTGAGGGACTTGCACCAGAGCTGGAGTAGGGGTGTGGTGCCAGGCAAAAATATTTGAGCTTCCCAGCAATGGAACACTCGTAAAAAAAAAATTTAGTTTGATAATTGTGTTGTTTATTTAATTGTAATGAAAATATTATTGTATTGTTTTTAACTAGAACACTTTTATTATGAAATTTATATTATTTATATTGTTTACATTATTATGATTATAATACATAAAAATCATAAGAAAAAAAAATCAATGTACTATTTATTTATTTAATTTTTACTAATAAAAAAAGAAATACTGAAGTGTGTCAAAGAGCCAAATTTTAAACTACTATAATAATAATTATTATAAAACAATTATTATTTTACAACAAATATAATTACTAAATATTATTAAATATATTAATACTTTGAAAATATTGGAATTTATTAGTGTTATAGAGAAATTAACCAACTTTGCAAAAACAGCTATATCGCAAAAGTTCATAGGAACCAGTGGGATAATAATAATAATAAAAATGTTTAAAAAAAAACAATAACATGAATTAATGTTAAATTATAGGATGTATTAGCCTGGACAAACTAGTTAAATTTGCAAAAACAAAAGACCAGTTCATAGGCAGCAGTGACCAATGTGTTTTCTCCTGATTCACCATCAGTTTTCAGTGAAATAAATCTCTGCACTGCAGGCTACCCAGTCAAGCGGGTGTGTACAAAACCACCCTGTTATTTCAAAATAACACGGGCAAAAATAATCACGGGCTTCTCCAGAAAAAATGTCACCTGGATGGTAGTAAATATCTCAAAATCTGTACAACAAAAATACACAGAAATGCAAGTCATCCATACAGTCATTACTGATGCTCTGTTTATGATGACAAATGTCGGTATGATGGACTGGACGATGCCACCGAAGCTGCAACTAAAACGTGGAGTCATCTCATCCAGCAAGCATTTATTTTAATGATCTATTCTTTACCATTCGCTTATAATGCTACATCAGGTTACATAGATTTGCTCCACCCGCCTTTGAAGTCTCTAACAGGGGAAAAGAAACCATCATGAACGGCGTCCAGTGGTTGGTTGAATTAAGTTATTTACTTTTTTTTCTCCACACTGAAAGATGGTTTAAAGAACACTGAGAGGGGTTAAGTGTCTTGTCAAGATGTCAATAGGACTGAATGTTGGTACTGAACTCTTAACCCTCCAATCAATAGCATAGAGCATTACATGCTGAGTCGTTACTGATCTATTGTACATGAAGAGTCAGACCGACAGAACCACACTGACAGTTGATTGCCTATGAAGTCAGGAACAGATCAAGTGCAACTTAAGAAGTCTGAATTAAATACATTTAGAGAGCATAAAGAAAACGAGCAATCGATGTGCTGACTGTGAATAATAAATTGACTGTATTCAAATATCTATGAGCTGAGAAAAATGGGAAAAAACAACATGCTAGAGTTATTGCTGTGAACAAACTATTCGTTAAACTAGTCAACTGGTTATTAAATAGCAGTAGGATTTCAACTAAATATTTAATAAAGAGATGAATATGTAAAGCAATTAGTTTTATAACTTAAGAAAATTAACAAGAAACAGTTCAGAACTCTTCGATTTGATAGTCAGATTCACTTCCACTAAGGCGGGATGATCGGATTATATAGTTTGGGGTCTATGATCATGTAAGAACTGTGACTGCCAGACACAGAGGTGCCTGTGCAGAATACACGAGTGAAAAAGAAATCACAATTAAACTAAACTCGAGATGTCCTCAAAATGGAGGACAAATTGAGTAATAAACAGAAAATAATAATAATAATAAAGATAAATAATCAGTTGAGAGAAGATAAACAAAAATACAATAAATGAACTCAATATACTCTTATGGCATAATGTACATGGACATAAACTTCTAAAACTATAACAAAATGATTAATTATTACATAATGAGCACTATAAAAAGACACATAATTGTTGGAAGTCAGTTATAAGATGTGTGTTCATTATCTAAGACGTAGAAGTCAAGAACGCTTACGATGCTTGCAACCTAAGCCCAGATCAATGCATGGCATCTGCAACTAGATCTATTTTTATTGGGCGACAGACACCAGGTCAAAGAATTTCAATAAGGTGAAGGCCATGAGTCTGGCATCACCCTATCCATCCTTTCATCTTTCCCCTGTAACAGGTTATCTGTATCTGTGGTATTCACCACATTTCTCAGGACGAGCAGGTAGAAGTCAGTCATAAGATGTCTAATCATTATTGTAGACATAAGACTTGGGGAAGAATAAGTACAGTATATGTTTTAATTAAACTCATTCTTAGTGTGGAGAGGAACAATGAGTATTTTAAATAGGTAATTGGGGATTAAATATGATAGCATAAGCTACCTGACCCAAATATTTATTGGTTAATTAGTCAAAACAAGCTTTTTGAATACATGCCAAAAATCATGATCATTAATGATTAGCATGAGTATATTTCTTTCTTTTTGCATCATGCTTCCTCTCTACAAATGGGGACTTCGATTCTGATTGAGGAAAAGAAATATCTTCCACACCACCTGTCACAAGCGCAGCAGCCGTATGCATTTTTCCATACAGATCAGCACAGTGCATGTATACACACACCCTGATCACGCACTCTTTACTCGTCCCTGTGCATCACCATCAATCAACCAGGTATAATAGCGCCCTCTATAAACAACATGTGGTCGCCCATTTCAGCCAGCAGTCAGAAGTGTGACTCAATACAACATATTAACCTAAGCAACCAATAAGAGTATGTTTCTTTTTCTTCTTCTTTCGGCTTTTCCCATTAGGGGTCGACACAGCGGATGAAACTCCTCCATCTAGCCCTGTCCTGAGTGTCCTCCATGGACACATCTACAACTCTCATATCCTCTACCACTGCATCCAAAAACCTCCTCCTTGGTCTATCTCTTCACCACTTACCTGGTGGCTCCCAATATACCCTTCTTCTCTCCTCTGCACATGATCAAACCATCTCAATTTCACTTCTCGTACTTTACTTAAGATAAGAGTATATTTTTAATAAGAGTTTCTAACCTTTTAAATTCCAGTGTGATAGTAGTCTTTGTAGAAACCAACATGATAGAAATAATGGCAAAATAAGAATGAAAAAAAGCATACAAAACAAACAAACCAGTAAAAAAACAGAATATATTTACTCATAAAGATCTCGGTTTAAAAAAAAGGATCAGGGTCAAACATAAGCTGCCCCAAGCAAAAGTAAAAAATCACAAATATCAGAACTCATCAACTAAATTATTGCACAATGTTACTAAAAGTAATAAAAAAGTTTCAGCACTCTAAACCTGTATGGAAAAGCAGTTGAAAGTGAGTCTGTAAAATGGCATCTTGGGAGCGTCGTCAGAGCTGTGTTCAAGTTCTTGAGTGAGTCTGTAAAATTTAACATATTTCCCAAAGCAGTAAGAAATGCAGGCAGACTGGTCACAAACTACGGCTCACCAACATTTTTGAAACTGAGAGCTACTTATTGGGTACCGATCAATGCAACGGCTATCAGTATACACTAATCAGTATCATGTGCTAACACTTGCCCCTAGTCTTGTTTCTTAATTAATTGTTTAATTTTTTTAAAAAGTATGTTTGTATTGGATCTATGATTTATTCTGTATGCATTGTACTCTTGTGTAACTGTAATGTTAACTGTCCTTTTTTGCAAGCGGAACGCCTTTGTATTACACTTTGTACTTGTCTGGAGCTGAAATGATAATTAAAACCTCTCCGACTGTCATGTGTGCGAAACTGATCACCTTTGTACACATCTGCTGGTGAATGAATGATGCAATGATAATGCAGAAAGGTTTGTGGGACTCTGTCACCTTTATACTGCATGATGAATCTTGCATGTCCAGCTTTTCCACCGACACCTTTTTCACTGCATTACCAATGTCACCTCCGTGTACAGTACAGTACTTGCACTTTCTACAATTGCTTCATTGAAAACCTGCCTGTCTCTAAATGTTTTCTTTTTCTATAATCAAGAAATGAGAGGTCAGTTGCTTTATGAATGTTCACCAGTCTTCTGCACAAACCTGTCTGTAACTTGTGTACTTTTTTCACTCATAGTGTGCTGCCCGTTGAGTGTATAAGACTGTAGGCTGTGTGATACGTTTTTAAGTGTCTCTCTACATTGCGGCACGTTGCCATTGCAACATAGTGGCAACAGTTTGAAACACACATGAACCTTTACAGTGATAAAAAGTGTCTTCCTTCCATTCACTATAAATTTGGTGCAGCTCACCGGTAACTGACGGGCGAGTCAAAGTCCTTGTGGGCGACCTTGTTCCCAGGGGAACATCCTTGGTGATTCCTGGTCTAAACTGGCACATAATTAAATATTTGTAAATGACCAATGATGACATTGTGGTTCTGGTGAAATGTATTGTACCTTTGCGGTTTCTTAATGGGCTTAATGTGACAGGATGAAGCAGGTAAAAAGAATGGCTGTTTAGACTTCAGTCATAAAATCACAGACGTCAATGCCAATAAGAAAATGTTTAGTTTTATCATGTGACTGATTAAAATGAGTACGACTTGTTAAAGAATAATGTTTCGTAAGAATCGAGTGTTAAGAAAACACCATCCCTACAGATCCTCAAGACCCTGTATCGTATAAATGTCACAGAAATACCTGTAATAACATAACCAGGTGTGAGTCCTTCAGGACTGGAGCTGCGTGTCCTGCCCCAGTTTAATAAGCAGTCAGACGGTGTTCAGTTCTTGGCTCGCACTGTGAGAAACAAGCCCAGATCAATCAAAGGCATCTGCGGCATTTGGAGCTATCTCAGTGGGACCGTAGACAGCAGGTCAAAGCACTGAGCACTGAATTCTAATAAGGTGAAGGCCATAGGTCACTGGCATCATCCTTGCCGACAAAAGATATGGCTTTGATCCTTCACTTTTTCATCCTTCAAGCTTCCATTTACTCTTATCTGAAGTCAGGTTTGTAACATGGCTGGGACATGGCGTAGGTTATCACATGTTGTTGAAACTGTCCCTGATGCCTTGTTCACACTACACGATTTCGCCCGGCAAATAGTCGGCGATCATTTTCAACAATCGCTCAGCAATCAAAAATCATGTAGTGTCAAGTACACAACGACTCGCTTCAATATGCGACGGAAAACAGTTCATAAACCTGTTCAAAATGATCGAATCAGCCAACGACGATGATTGATGAATTATGGATTCTATCAGAATACAGGCACATTACAATTGACAGACATTGATTGACATTTGACACCAACGGCGCATTGCGAAAATAAATAAATAAATAAAACAATCCTTGCAGATGGTGCATCCAAATCAACTCGGATACATTTATTTTTCTGGATTATTTTGACGCTGCACATCTGCACGCACACTTTGATCAGTCTACGATTATTAATGTTCATTTCTGGATTTGTTTTCCCTCCAGCCTCTTATTACTTATCTTAAGTGTTTTCTTGAATAAAAAGCCGATTAGGGAGAAGAGAAGTCTGCCAGCGATTTCAGATGGTGATGAAACATGTAGTGTGAAAACCCCAGTCGCTGATCGCTCGTGGAGCCTTTCGAGATGTGAACAAAGTTATGTAATCTGAACAAAGCATTAGTCCCTGACAGTTTGCAAAATTCTGGACTGGATACCCTGAGAGGTAATGCTTTCAATCAATCAATTCAATCTGTTCTACATATAAATAGTTGGTCTACGTGTGTGTGTGCATATGTGCATGCATTCCATTTTAATATTAATCGAGAACCTGCACTCACCTCTTCATATTTCTTTTTCATTCTTTTTTTTTGTATCATATATTTAGTCTCTATGCACTAATTCTATTCTGCTTCTGCCTGAGGTGAGTCATTTTCTGGTCAGGAATGAGTAATTTAGCCATGGCCTTGACCCAGGTCCCAGAAAGCCACAGGGTATGCCATGTGGATGGTTATTGAGTGAGTGTGTGAGTGTGAATGTGAATGTATGAGAGGAGGTATCCAAAATACCCAAAATAAAACAATATAACTAATACCACCTACATTATTGGAATAACTATTATTAGATATAATGATAATGAATAATCCGAGTATTGTGGAGATTTTTTTTTTCTTTTACATTTTATACATTTTATTTTGTAATTGTGTGGCATTTTAATTACTGTAAGCTGATGGTATAGTCTGTGGATATTATAAGTGTTCATCAAAAGTGGTAATTTTATTGATTTATTGACATTTTGTTCCATTCTTGACAATACAGCTGAAACTTTAGTCAGTGGACATTTATTTATATACTTGTTTATTAATTTCAGCTATTTTCAACAGTGGGTCAACACTTTTTTTCTGTACTAATAATTGTGTCATTTGATTATATTAAATATAATCTGATATATAATGTTTTAATTTATATAATTTATTTAGCATTTTATGCTATTTTGGACAGTTAGAATTGAACATTTCGGACATTTATTTATTTATTGGATGAATAATGTGGATACACAGCTTGAGAAAGCCGAGACCTGGATGTGACATCACACATTCAGTACGTGTCAATGACATTTACTGTGTGAAGACATTGTGTTTGTGTGTTGTTGATCAACAATCTGCAGGGTCAATAATATACAGACACGCACAGATTCTTTTATTTTCTGGAAAATATCACTTGGCTACTGATTCCAGAAAGAGATTCGATGGTGTTAAACATTCTCACTTTGCAACATGAGGTCCTGGGATAAGGAGTACAAGCTTTTGTCGGGAGAAGAAGAAATATACTAACTAATTCAGGGCATGCTGATAATAACAGTAAAAAAGTACCGTGTTTCCCAGAAAGTAAGACAGTGTCTTACTTTCTTTTTATCCCCAAAAGCCACACTATGTCTTACTTTCGGGGTGTGTCTTTACTTTCATTTGGATCAGACGGAGGTGGCAGACGCGGTGACGTATGGAGGGGGGGACGGTGCGGACGTGGGCAGGAGGCGGCGCGCAGCTAGATGAGAGGGAGGCGGCAGTACCCCCGTGGTACGGCTTATATTAGCCGACCCCCCCCTGAAACCCCCGATACGTCTTACAATCGGGGGTGTCTTACTATCGGGGAAACACGGTATGAAGTCTTTAATAAATTAAAGCTTCTAAAAATAGTCGAAATTTATGTCACTGCAGACTTAAAAGCAAAATTGCTTATTGACCAGCCTACTGGACTAGAGGGTTGATTAAAACATAAATGGTCTGTTGGTCAAAAGACAAAACAATTCTATAAAAGTTTGTTACTGGACCCCCACTGCCATCAGATACCATCAACCTTGTGTAGGGAGAGTCACTAACTAAACTCAAGGTCGGAACCTCAGCAGCTAAAAGGTCTCCAGCTGACTCCCTCCCAAGCCAACAATAATAATAACAATAGCAATCAATCAATCCTTAAAGTACAAATAAATGACTACTATAACATATAGCAACAAACAAATATGAAACCCAAACTAAAAATTCCAGGTCCGCCCCAACACAATGTAGTCTTTAATTCTTTAAATCTGCCTCATCACAATTTTATTTTTCAGCACTACTTTCTCGATCGATTCATACAGTGTGAGGCATTATAACAAGGTATAAGAACTGTCGGCCCTGAATAAAGATCAGCTGAATTGCTCCATGTGAAAAATGTTAATGTATAATAGCACAGATGGAAAATTAGGACTATTAGCTATGAGGTGAACCTTCAGCTAATATAAAATAATTAATAAAAACTTTGTAATAATCACTTAGTGAAAGAAATCACTTAGAATAGAAGGAAGTACAGCTGGTGTGGGAATACAACGGTGCACTATACAGCAATCAGGCGTAACATTATCACCACTTTCATTTTGACTTGATCTTCCTTTAGCTACTGACTGTGATGTTAATATCCGTCCACTTTTAGCAGGAACGTATTCACGTGTTTAAATTATACGACCACACAGGTCAGTCTACACTCTCCACGTAACTCACATCAATGAGCCCTGCCTGACCAGGACCCTGTTGCCGGTGGGTATATAGACTGGACACAATTAAAATCTCAGTTTGTCAACATTATGACCGTTATTTTGTCCTAGTTGTAAACTATTTGAAATGATTACTATATACATATGACTTGCATAAATCCTATTCATTGACTAGATGATTACTTTCCATTGCCAGAGTCGGTTTGCTCGACAAGGTATTTGGTCTGTCTGTACGGAATTCTGTCACACTGCTTTGAGAGAAAAGCTTATTATATTTAAACAGCATTATAATAGAATTGAACCCAGGACCTTTGTGCAGGGAGGCGAAGGTCCTGGGCAAACTTAAACCTAAACTATGCATGAAGAGAATGATTCGTTTCAAAAATATTTGATATAAGAGCTATTTTTAGCCGATACAAAAGCATAAAGGTAAATAAAAGTTTATTATTCGATTCATCCGATTATAAACATATTATTTTACTTCTGAAGTTCTTGATGTGTACAATTCCAACCTTTATCTTTTTTGGTTTGTTTGTTTTAGGTTTGTGTGTCTTGTACTATTTGTGCTTACCGGTCCCAAGCTTTGATTATAGATGTGCCAATGCTAATTGTGCATGCCAGGGTTCTAATCCACAGTTTGGATAGTGATGGATTAATTCTCTGTAATAAACAACTTAATCCTGAAGCACAAGCGCGACCCACTTCTTCCACTCCTGGTTAGACAAAACAAGCCGTCATTTTCTACTCCAGGAGATTTTATTTATTTTTCACTTCAGTCATATGTCTGAATAGCCATGACGAAGTACTTTGGATCTTTACAGTAATAAACATATGAATAACATCCTGTGTGCGATATGCAAAACTTGTGCGATAAGTGACCATTTCCTGTCAAGGATGCAACCAAAATGTAAAATGATGTTAAAATTTTGATAAACAAACAAACAGGAAGGAAAAGCCTTAAAAGGAGCTTCACTGGTAGTGATATAGTGCATCTAAGCATTTACAATGTACAGTCACATTATTACAACCACCATGTACAACATGGACATTAGCTAAGCAGAGATCTGCACTATTGAATTAGCATACTGATGCTGCATACCCTGCCCGACACAACACTCCTTATTTATCCTAGTAGATCGGTACCTACAGAGCAATTCGGTTTACTAAACCTTCACAATTGCAAGCTTTGGGCCAGAAATGACACATGTGGGGATCAAATCCTCCAATCAAAGATCCTCCAGCAGAGAGATAAAAAACAACTATAAACAAGATGCATTTATGAAATATTGTTGCATACAGCAGATTCACTTATTCTATTTTTTATATTTTAGTATAATTTGACAATTTGTATTCCTTGAATTAACAGTAAGCAAGTTCCTTGCTTGCTTTAGACCATCAGAAAAAAAGAATACATGTTTATACAGCACAGTTGAGAGACTCATTTCATGCTCTAAGACTCAGAAGTGAGGATTATGCAAAGGCCAAATGCCTAAATGATAAATTTCAGTTGAAATATGTAGCATATTTAATGTTTATTTCAAACCCAACCTCATATTAAGAACAACACTAAAAGAAAAAAATGAGACCACATTGAAAATATGTAAAAATTGGAATCAATTGTAACTGTATCTGATGTAGGGAACAGAACAAAATCTGAGCTTCTCACAGTCCCGAGCACGCTACATGGATTATTTTTACAGGGAGGTTCAGCTGGCATCTTTGTTGTCAAAAAAAGAAGAAAATAGCCAACGGATAAGCTAATGCATCTGCTCCGTGGTCTTTTTGCAAGTCATAGTAACATAAAACAGGTGTCTTGCTTTGAGCGCTCTATCTTAGCAAATCTCCATTTAAATAAAAAAGAAAAAAAAAATAACATTTTTAGCAGAGTGCTAGAGCTTTTTGTGCTTTTATTACTCGATCACATGATAAACACGCCGAAGAAGTTCGTTCTCGTCGAGCTGATGGTACATGACGAGGTTAGCAAGGTTCAAGACTTGAACAAGCGCAGAGAGTTAGAGACACGGACTAGAGGTTCCATAAAAAATGGGAACGTTGCACGGACGAAAATGGATGAAAGGCAATGCGTAATGAGCCAGGAAATAAAGTGTATGCAAACTACACTGACTGCTAAATATTCACAAGAGAAGGATAAAGGAACGGTCAGTGAACCTTTAGAGTTGTTAACATAAAACTAGCTTCTAAAAACACACTTTTGTCAACAATGCATTTGGATGGAGTGTTTGGATATTGGCGTACTAACCGAAAGGTCGCATGTTCAAGCCCCACCACGGCCCTTTGCTCTTCCAGGGGATCATGAGGAGCAGTTAAAGAGCAAGATTAGTACATAGAGGGTCAGAGGTTCGAGCCTCACATCTGCCAAGTTGCCACTGCTGACCACCTGAGCAATGGGGTCTATTATTAGTAGATAAAGTGCAATACTAGTCACTAAAAGGTCACCAGTTTAAGCTACACTACTGCCAAGCTAGCACTTATGGGCCCTTAAGTAAAGCCCTTAACTCTCAATTGCTTAGACAATATTGTCACAGTACTGTAGGTCACCGCTACATGAGGAATTACTGCAGTTGCTCTTGCCGTGGTTCATTAAAAGCAATTACAGTCACTGGTTCAAGCCCCATATATCCAAACCTGCTACTGTAAAGCTCTTGGCGATGCCCTTAACCCTGAATGGCTTGTAATGTATACTACCTTAATTGTTAGTCACTTTGGTCTTGCATATGTGTGATAAATGCTGATATTGCAAATGTGTATGCACGTTAAAGTTAGCTTATACATTTACATAAACTGACCATTATAAAGATGATGCTCTGATGCTTTTCCTAAGCAGATTTCTTTATATGTTTCCAGAACAGGATTGGGTAGCAAAAGCACACTGACAAGTGGACGTCTTTAAAGTGAGTGGAGGTGTGGGTGAAGAGGAATGGATGAATAAAAGGATAAACAGACAGATACACCAGGGCACTTCAGTTGTGACCTTGTGGCCCAGTTCGCTAACCAATAGGCTACGATTTCCCTAGATAGATGGACAGATGGACGGATGGACAGAAGAGCGATGGATGGATAAATGAACAGATGGATAAATGAAAACATAAAAGTGGACCTCACAAAAAGGATGGCAGGTCTATAGATAGAGAGCAAGGTTAAAGGTTGATTTTTTTTAGATAAGTTATTAATTCAGATATGCATATTACTAGAACAGTTATATCTGCACTAAACCCAATTTAATTTTTATTTTGAAAATAAACTCACGCTGCTAAACAATCCAAACCTTTGTTTACTTTGTGAAAAGCTGAAAAAAAGAAGCTGATTGTTAAAACAACCGGACTTTCAGCTTGGAGTTTCTTTCTGCGATTGGAAAGTGGAATGGAAAAGACGGGGCCACAGCTGCAAGATCTTACTGTCTGAAAATGAAGTGTGTACATCAAAAGCTTGGGTGGCGAGGCAGAGAAACAGAGGGCATGAAAGGACACGGACAGCCTGTAATGACACAGCTTTCTTTTCCTCCTGGCTCTGATTGCATTACTGGGCATGGGCAACGTGAAAACTGCTTCCTATCAGACCCTGCCAATCTCAGGAGATGCACTACCTGGCAGAAAAGGAGGTTTCTTCTTCTTTCACACATTCCCTCACATACACACACACACACACACACACACACACACACTTTTAAGACCACTGACTGGTGATAAATAATATTTTATTGAAAAAAAACGACACCAACACCACCTTTGTTACCAATGATGAGATGATATGCTAAAAAGTATGTTCAGATTTCAACATTACACCCTAGTATACGTCAGGCTGCTAGAAAATCTGACCGGCTTCTTAACAGACACATCAGACCCAGGCACAGCTATTGCTAACAGGTCAATAATATGAATTACTTATTTAAGATTTTCCAAGAGTCCCAAAGCCATCGGGAAATGTGGGTAGTGTAAGGGGGACTTCTTGTCCACAGGGACAGAGGTCGGTCATGATGCTTTAAAAAGAAAATCGAAAATAATGACACCACAGTCAATACGCTGAAAGCACACAGGCATTCTTTTGTCATCACATAGAAATCGATTTTCAAACCAACAGCCTTCCTCAGTTTTGGAAAATCGTCTCATAAGATTTTGGTGTTTGTGTGTAAAGAAGGTCAGGGGCTTATAGAAAGGTGTGAAAGTCTGGCAGGCTTGAGGTCAGGACGCTGTAGCCTGTTGTTCCATCACACCAAACTTGTCCAGCAATGTCTGAGACTAGACAGAATTGGTCTATAAATAAGGAGATATGAAATAAACGCTGTACTTACACAAGTATGAAATGTGGTGTCCCACAAGGACCTATACTGGGACCATCTTTCAATTTGCCACATGTGTGTATTCATATAGAAATAGCTGAATATTTTTGTTGTTGTTGTTGAAATGCTTTACTAAGTATGTTGAGGCACAGGATTGCTGGTTCGAATCTCGCCTCTGCCAAGTTGCTGCTGTTAGGCCCTTGAGCGAGGCCCATAACTCTCAATTGCTCAGACTCAGACTTGTGAAAGCTATAATGTAAGTCGCTTTGAGATAAAAGCATCAGCTAAATGGTGAAACTAAATTGACTGATTAGGGTAGCGTGATGGCTAAGTGCGTAACAAGAAGGTTGTGGGGTCCATGATATCCCCATTTCTATGTAGGTTTACTCCTACAGTCCAAAAAGCTTGCAGCCAGCGTGATTTTTTCAAGGAACTGGATCAGTCAAAATTGGCCACGTCTGACCTTGAGAGTCGATGAACCTTGAGTAATGAGTAGCTCATTTCCTGTCATTTACATTCATTCATCGTCATTTACTGCAAATGAAAGTGTAAACACGTCGTTAAAATCCTCATAAACGAACAAATCTGACAAAATCAAAAAGCCTATAAGAATCTGAAAAGCGCCTGTTAGCAGAGCAACATCTACATCCCATAATAATCCTGCATTTTAGGTTTTTTTTTGTCCTTGATGCAAGGATTTGAGAGAATAATCAGCGCTGAACATCTAATGAAGAGGAGGCTGATGCAGATGGTGTGCTTCACACCTCAGCATGTGATAAGTGCATTAGCTGCGCAGACAAAGCAACCAATGACGCCTGTAATCAGCATCATCGTGTATTTCAAATCAACCCAACACGTTAGAATCGAGAAACAGACATTCTGCTCGCTCTTCTATCAGCCGGTTTCGAAGCAATAATTATAACCTCACTTCGTTTTAAAAACTTTAGCTGTCAAAAGGGGTCAAAAATGTATCCAAATTTAAACCTAAAGGTCGTCTGGTCAAGTTATTAGTGTGAGTAAAGTGGAAATGTCGACAAAGCGGTGAGTTTCTCTTTGGGGTGAAAATGAATCTGCTTTGTTTTTGTAAGATTAACAAGTGTACGTATTAATCCACAGTGGTGTAAAGCACCTTACAAGACATGCCTTAAATCTTCAAAAATGCATTTAATGACATTTAGGAGTACCGTATTGGTCCGCACTTTTTTCCAAAATTTTAACATAAAAAACTGCGGTGCGGCTTATTTGCGCAACCGATAAATTTTCAGTTGTAACAGAAACTTCAAATCTAGCTGCACATTTATAACACAACATGTTATGATGCA
>JAOUQU010114701.1:0-15591 GCA_028566735.1 Ammoglanis amapaensis
GTTGGGTGTGCATTACCGCCACCTACTGGTATGGAGTGTCACATTTTCCTTTGTGAGGCCGTTCAAATTGACGAAACCATTGGTCCTTCGACTAGTCGACCAATGGAATTTGGCCGACTAGTGATTTTATCGATTAATCGATTAATTGCGGACAGCCCTAATATATATATATTTATGAGATATGTATAATATTTGTTTATTTTGATACGCATGTATAGTTTATGTTTGCATATGTTGCGAAACCTATGTTCATTTTTTTGGTACAATTTGGTCACTTTATAACACAGTTTGGTCACTTTATAACATTTAAAATATGTAAGTGTATAAAGTGTATATTGTATAGGTCCTACTTTTGTACATTTTTTGTCTGTGTAATTTTTACATCTCTTTTTACATTTAAATCTGTATTTTAATAGAATATTCATTGTTCATAATAGAATGTTCATTGTTTTTATGTAGCAGCTGAGCAGTTATAAAAGCATTTCGTTCGCCGGTTGTACCATGTATGACTCTGTATGTGACAAATAAACTTTGCTTTGATTCATTCAAATCTAACAAGGAATATATAATTATAAAATGTTAATACCTTTTTCGTACGATATTGGTACGGTCTGTATTAATCATTTTGTTTTTCGTTTTTAGTTGGACTGGATGCCTGCATAGATGAAGAGGACATGTCCTTAGATTCGGACGAGGAGGCATCGACACATCTTGAGAACAAGGCAGAAGAGAAGACCATTACAGGATCTTCTCCACCTCCGAGTGAGAATTTGACTCCTCCAGCACCGCTCACCTCTGACCCTTCTTCATCCTGTCCCATAGACTACAATGTACTTAAGGAGGCCATCTCGCAATATAAAGCCTCGAAGCAGGTTTCAACATCCATGCCTGAGGGGGATGACAGCCCGGCTAGTTTTGGTGTAAACCCCCATCAGAGCTACTTGTTCCCAAGCTCGGCACAGTGGAGCCCCTATTCGGGTTCGTCCAGCTTCTCTTTGAGTTCTGCTTTTTCTTCACCTGCATGTTTGACCTCTAAAGGACAAGAGTACAACCAAATGAATTTAAGCCAGCCTCCTCCTATCTCCATGAACTTAGACCAGACCCCTCCTATTCCTATTAGTTTAAGCCAGCCTCCTCCTATCTCCATGAGTTTTGGTCAGACCTCTCCTATTCCTATTAATTTAAGCCAGCCTCCTCCTATCTCCATGAACTTAGACCAGACCCCTCCTATGTCTATTAATTTAAGCCAGCCTCCTCCTGTTCCCGTGAATTTAGACCAGACCCCTCCTATTCCCATCAGTTTAAGCCAGCCTCCTCCTATCCCCATCAGTTTAAGCCAGCCTCCTCCTATCCCCATCAGTTTAAGCCAGCCTCCTCCTATCCCCATGAACTTAGATCAGATAACTTCTATTCCAATTAGTTTAAGCCAGCCTCCTCCATTCTCCACAAGTTTAGACCAGACCCCTCCTATCCCCATTAGTTTAAACCAGCCTCCTCCTTTCTCCATGAGTTTAAACCAGACCCCTCCTATCCCCATTAGTTTAAACCAGCCTCCTCCTTTCTCCACGAGTTTAGACCAGACCCCTCCTATCCCCATTAGTTTAGACAAGACCCCTCCTATCTCTGCTAGTTTAAGCCAGGCCCCACCTACCATGGTGAGTTTAAGCCAGACCTCTTCTATACCAGTTAATTCAAGTCAGGCCCTTTCTTTCCCTTTGACTTTAAGCCAAGTCCCTCCCATCCAAATGACTTTAAGCCAGGTCCCTTCAATCCCTATGACTTTAAGCCAGACCTTTTCTACTCCCCTATCCCAAGTTTCTAACCCAGAAAGCTCCACAAACCCTGCTCACCTTTCGACATCCTTCAGCGGCGTAAAAGACCAAGTTCACGAGGAGGCGTCCTGTCCTCAGTCCCTGTCACAGACTCAGGCTCTGGCTGAAGAAAGTCAGCCAGCTGTTTCTGGCACTCAGGATACACAGCCTAAAGCCATGGAACATTTGCCTAGCTTCCTGGATGTGCCTATTTTCCCTTCTATTCCACCTCCACCCCATGTGCCACCCATGTTTAACTGGCCAGCACCAGATGCAAACAAGGCTCCGTTTGAACAAAATGGAGCCACTTCTCTGAACAGCATCCCTGATGAAGGAATGACTACAAATGTCAAGTTTGAGGGAAGCACCTCTGGCACAGCACCCCCCTCGAGGGCAGAGATTGGCAGGACTACAGGCAGTATAACACACAGCAGCCAGTGCAGCAGGACTACAGAAGACTCTTTCACTGAAAGCCAGAGAATTGTCAGGACACCTGTTCATACCCAGGGACATGCTGGAAGGGGCATGTCTGGCAGGGGTGGTCCCATGCCAAGGGGACTTCCCCCTCGGCAAGGCATAAATATGCCCCCTATGTGCCCAGGCGGTCCTCAACGGCCAGTCATGCACAGTGGAGTCCGTCCGTTCAGACCTAGGGGACCTATGCCAGGCGCAATGAACAGGTGGCGTGGGGGTCCTGATTTCAGGGGTAGAGGAATGCCCCCAATGCCCATGAGGTCCAGACCGTTCAGAGGACCGATGAGGGGTGGTGGACCTTCAAACTGGCGATATAATGGTCCACCAAACAATTACTACTGACTGGATTTACCCCCATAGCAATGTGGGGGGAGGGGGAGTCAGTATTCATAGACTACTGCCATAGAGAATGTATATATTCAGCATCTTGAGCACATTGATCCAATGTTAAATTAAATTAACAAAAATAATTGTTTCTACCAATTCGAATATTTAGACAGGTGCCATTGTCATACTGTCACGAATATAACTTGTTTAATAAGATGGTTGGAATCTTGTTCATACCACTATATTTATATTGCCAAGAAATGTAATTGCCTTTCAATGTTTCCTTTTAGTTCAAATTTTGAAAAACCGTTTGTGAGCAAGAAACGAAATGCAGACAATATTTTTTTAAAAAAAGAAAAAGTGAGTCACTTCATTTTAGCTGCTTTTGTTTTTTGCTTTTTTACATTCTTGGTTGTACAAAGGTTTGATTAAAAAAATAAGGTATTATCAAAAATGATACTGTGTTGACTATGTTGTTGATTTTGCAACAGTGTTTACAAGCATATAGAATGGAACCTACATAAGGAACCTACATTCGAACATAACGGTGCAAGAAATTGCAATTATCAATCACTTGGGTTGTTATATTAGCAACAACGTTTTCATCGAGTTGCTGACCACACCTTATACGTGCGGTCATCAGTACCTTGTGAAATGATCAGAATGACAAACGATTAGATTGTCATTTCATTCCAAATGATAAAATCAGTGACGATGATGCTAAAATGCTAATCCATGCTTTCATATTTTCTCGCCTTGACTATTGCAACACCCTTCTTTATGGTCTCCCTGTTAAATTAATAAACCGCCTCCAGTATGTTCAGAACTCTGCAGCTCGAGTCCTCACTTCCACTAAACGCTTTGCACACATCACACCTGTCCTTCAATACCTACACTGGTTACCCGTCATCAGCAGGATTAAATTCAAAATCCTCATTCTAATTTACAAAGTCCTCCATGGTCTCGCTCCTCCATATTTAACTGAACTCCTCCAGGTCTACTGTCCCCCTCGCAGTCTCAGATCTTCCAATTCTGCCTCTCTGACTCTCCCACACACTAATCTTGTCACGCTGGGTGGAAGATCCTTAAGTGCAGCTGCCCCCAAACTCTGCCCCCAAGCTGCCATGAATCCATGAAGATGCTTCCATTTTTAAACCTTCTTTTCATATGCAAATGTTTGGACTGCACATAAAGCTCTATTAGTAAAGCTATTTTGGAACCACAATGCAGTTGGTAATTATAGAATACAGAAGCAGACGTACAATACAACAAAATTCTTTCTTTCTTTTCTTCATTTACTGACTTAGGGTCACCAATTACACAATGCTAAATGCTAAACTATCTCATGGGATCACAGCTTTTCAACTCGCTTGTCCTAAATGATTAAAATGGCATTTATAAATAGAATTTACAATGAAACCATGAAACAAAGTAACTTATATTCAATTATTAATAAATTGGACACAAAACCTTGCACACATTTACATCAGAAATGTCTGTTAGCTGTTTCCTAAATGGCGGATTTGAAAGTGAAGTTTAGTTTGATTTATTAAACGATATATAAATATAAACCAAATCTGATTATTTGCTGCATAAATACTCAGCGAAGCTTGTATTTGTCAATTAAGATTAAGTAACTAACGTTTTAAAAAATTTATTTAACCGTTTTATTTACAAATTTCTAAACACGTTTATTGTCTGGCCGGCAGAGGGCGCCGTTGTCTTGTTTTTTTGTTTCTACAGTATAAGCGCAGATAAATTGTATTTATTTTACTTTATTTTTTCGTTGATCAACTAAGATAAATGCATCGAACATGAACGTAGTTTGATTGTATTATATATGCACATATAATTAAAATTCGCAGTTATTTGTTTACAAATGTTTCCACCACGCAACAGCCAAACGTGCCTTTGGTGTGCATGAGAGGATCAAACATCCATCCATCCATCCATCCATCATCTAGTTTTATCACCGATTACTTCAAATACACCAAACACCTGAACAGGTCATCAGTCTGTTTCAAGGTACAGAGACGAACACACCTGCATACATACACAGACGACAAAACATTTCAATATCACATTAACTTGACTGCATGTTTTTGGACTGTGGGTTGGACCCACACAGATACGTGGAGAATGTGCAAACTGCACAGGAAGGACAAGCCTTTTTTTAGCTGTGAGGCGACAGTTATAATCACTCAGCCACCCAAGAATTTAACAAAGAAATTTAAATGGTTAAACATCTGTTTTTCTATTATGATAGGAGTGTACACAATCATTATTGCTGCTAGTTTGTGCCAGCACTTAGTTTTACCAGCTGTAGAAACGAGGAACAAAACATTTTGTTAAAGGCCTAAAATGATTGATAAATATATATATTTTTTGTTTAGACTTCTACACAGATGTGATCACTGGAAATGGGAAATGGATCCTGTTCTTGAACCAGTGCAGATGTGCATGTTTAACACTTTCATGCTCATAAATACATCTTTCCACAAGTTCAGTTCTATGTTGAACTGGGTAACTAACCTAAAATTATCGTTGATGGATTTATTACACATTACAGACTTTGTATGATGTGTGATGGAGTTTTTCTAAATAAAGGACCTTACTGTGACCCAGTATTATCAATTTATCATTCTAATTTAACTAAACTTCAAATGCTTGTTCTGCATTGTTTGTGCATGCTTTAAAAAAATCATCTTTTTCATTCTTTAAGTAGAGTTGGTAAGTAGATATATATAAATCACACATTATTTCACAAGTCTTATTTACTTGCCTTTTTTCACAGCGGCGTGATTTTAAAATGTTAACTTGTAATTACATCATCATGAAGTATTCAGGAAAAGCGTTTTGTTTCTATTCATTTATCAGTATGTTCTATTTGCACTGTGGTAAAGTGACTTTGTATGACAAATCAAGTGGTGTCTTTTGACTGGAAGGTGCACCAGTACAACACTGTCTCAAACCTGTATAGAAATAGTGTTGTCAGGTTGCAAATGCAGACCAGATCATGGGCTGAGAGTATAAGTACGAAATTCTTATTCAGTTCTTATTCAGTGCCCACAGCTTGTTTTTTTTTTGAACAAAATTAAGATTTTCATTATTCATTCAATTACATTCACCAGCATGAACCCTCCCAATCAGAGATGTCAAATATTGATAACATGATTAATCTTATGGCCTGTGGCTGCTTCTGCTGAGCGCTTTTAATCATTGCCCCAAATAACAGGACAATACAAAGATTAGTCACTTTATAGATATAGAAGAAGATATAAAGATAACGAAGACAATAGAGTTGATAAGTACATGTTATTAAAATAAATTAAACCGCAATGTGGGCAGGTGGTGTAGCTGTCAGTGCTGGAGGGAAACATGTCTTTTAAAGGCCTGAATTTCAATGTTCCCTCCAGACAATGTTTTCTTTTTTTAGAGAAATTTGGATTTCTCTGGCACGTCAGGTCCTTCTGCATGTTTTCTAATGCGCTGTGTCCTGCATTTGAACAAATCGATACATAGATATAACTTTGTTACATCGCAGTGCAAGTAAATATTAATATAATTAAGTCATAATAAATATTGGGAGGACCAGGTTGGTGTTGTAGTTATCACTGTACTCAGGCCGATTCCTGGGTTAAGGCAATCTGGGGCTTTGTGTATGTAGTTTGTGTTTCCTCTAGATACTCCGGTTTCATTCTAAATTCTAAAGAAATGGTCATGGTTAGTGGTACTCACATTGGTTTCCGTGTGTGTGTGTGCGTAACAGATTTGCGACCGGTTTCTGCTGTTTAGTGTAGTCACACAACATGTGTCCTGCTCTGACAATATTCTAAATAGGATGATGATTGGATGAATGGATAGATGGTTAGATGGTTGGATGGATGGATGGATTGTTAGATGGTTAGATGAATGAATGGATGGTTGTATGAATAGATGGATAGATGCATGGTTCAATGGATGAATGGATGGTTGTATAAATGGATGGATAGATGGATGGATGAATGGTTGTATGAATAGATGGTGTGGTGGATGGGTGACTGGATAGATGAATGGATGGATAGATGGATGGATGAATGGTGGTATGAATGGATGGTTGTATAAATGGATTGTTGGATGGATGGATGAATGAATGGATGGTTAGATGGTTGGATGGATGGATGGTTGGAGGGATTGGTGATTGGATGGATAGATGGATGGATGAATGGATGGTTGTATAAATGGATTGTTGGGTGGATGGATGAATGGTTGTATGAATGGAGGGATGAATGAATGGATGGTTAGATGGTTGGATGGATGGATGGTTGTATGAATGGATGGTTGGATTGATTGGTGATTGGATAGATGGATGGATGGTTAAATGGATGGATGAATGGTTGTATGAATGGAAAGATGAATGAATGGATGGTTAGATAGTTGGATAGACGGATGGATGGTTGTATGAATGGATGGTTGGATTTATGGGTGATTGGATAGATGAATGGATGGATAGATGGATGGATGAATGGTGGTATGAATGGAGGGATGGTTAGATAGTTGGATGGACGGATGGATGGTTGTATGAATGGATTGTTGGATTTATGGGTGATTGGATAGATGAATGGATGGATAGATGGATGAATTATGGTATGAATGGAGAGATAAATGAATGCATTGTTAGATGGTTGGATGGATGGGTGATTGGATAGATGGATGGGTGGGTGGTTAGATGGATGGTTAGATGAATGGACGGATAGATGGATGGATGGATGCTTAACAGACCACGTGTCTGCAGTGCGCAAAGCACATTCGTCCCGATCCTTCGCACCGTGAACATCCTCACAGGACTGTTCACATTATCCAGCACAAACTTTGAAAGATACGAATCGAATTGAAGCCGCCTCGGAGGGTGTTAGCCGGGGTAATAAGCAACTATTTGGGCGCGTGGGGATGTTTCGAGGTTGTGGGGGTTGTGAGGGGGGTGTAATGCGCACCCATGCAGCGCAGCTCCGTGGTGGAGGAGAGGCAGGACCGGACGAGGCAGCTGCCTCATTCATACCCGCTGCATTCTGACCTACCCAACATAAACCAGACCGCACATGCAGATGAAGTTTACACCTGAGATGAAGTTCCGAGGCGGATTACGCACGCGGATTGTCACTGGCACCAGGGACCCTCGCGCGACGGAGACGCGTTAAAGGTAATTATTACATCATTGGCTTTGAAGTTTGCTTCCAAGTGACTGAAAACAACCCACGACGACCGCCCAGGCTGTTTATGATACATTTGCTCTATTCATACAGGTCTGTAAACAATAGGATGCAAACAAGTCCACGAATCCAGCAGTTTTACGCAGCTCCGTAAACACCGTGCAGACTTGATCCGTCTCCATCCTGTACCCAAACTACCATCTGTTAGGGTTGTGCGTGTATTTAGAACCTGTTTGGATAGTTTAGGCTCGATTTTAGCAGGTGTACTCACGCTGCTGTCAGCGCCAGATGTTTTTACGCCTGAGAGACTCTGACGGCTGCAGTAACGCGCGCTGGACGCACGGTGGCGCAGAAAAAGGCTGCGTGTAAAAAGTCCTGCAGTGCGTCCAGATCCAAAGACATTCTCAAACCAGTCAGGCACGTGACTCGTCTCATTATGACTTATTAAGGGGACAACATTTTGAACAATCGAGGGCCTCGGTCAGGGGCCCAACATTGGCTACTTAGTGGTAGTAGGGCTTGAAGTGAGGATTACAAGGAAACACCATTTTGAGCAATTAAGGGCCTTGCTCAGGGGCCCAACATTGGCTACTTAGTGGTAGTAGGGCTTGAAGTGAGGATTACAAGAAAACACCATTTTGAGCAATTAAGGGCCTTGCTCAGGGGGCCAACATTGGCGACTTGGATTGTAGTTGAGCTTGCGATCATGAAGCGTTTTCGGCAACAGCTCATTAGCACATGTGATGCCGCACAAACTCTCAGCATTAAACTAGTAATATTTCTTTTATGTGAGAGTGATTTTGTGCAAATAACAATGGACATGTTTTAAAGAGCCCATAGAGCAATTCGAACTTTGTAAAATGAGGCACGGATCGATGTTCACCTTGAACAGCAGAGGGCACTGGTACTATACTTTTTAAACTCTAAATTCGCTAGCATTTCTCGACATAGTTTGCACCTACTTCCGAAATACAAGTGCTCTTTGCTCATTATTAGATAATTACAAATTAAATGTTAAACATTAAATGTTTGCCAAAGATTAATAGCAAAAATAAAACTTGTCATAACAAAAAAAATAACATATTGTAAAACCAGTATTGTGAATCGTATGGCTTTGCAAATAGAGTGTATTAAACACACCCTCGCTCTTTTTTATAGAAGATGCTTTATAACCACTTTGACATGACATAATTAATGAGTTTATTTTGGGTTTGATTAAATATCCCCCTTTGTGTCTTTGTCTTACCTCGTTTTATGATTTCATTATAACTGTAACCAACAGATCATATAAATAGGTGATTAGACTGGTTTGATACGCTCTATCATCTTACTTTGCATTACAATCAGGGGTACAAATGAATGAAATTAAAGTGATACATGAGGCAACTCATCACGCATCACTAAATAACAATTTCGAGCAACATTCTTTTGTTTCGGAGCATGTCAGTTGTCATCTCGGGGTTACTGAGCAACCTTTATCTGCAAAGTACAGACTGCCTAATGGAAACAATATAGTCTCGTGCCATTAGCATGCTTTAGAGAATTTAGCTCCACGCTATAAAGAAATACACGAATAAACGTAAACGCTTCATCAGACCAGGAGGATCATTTCCGAATATCGTCGGACACAATCCTGAATCTGTGCAACCCGCAATTAATTGCTTAATTAAGTCACTGAATTTAATACATTTTTATTGAGCGTATGCAGGATTTTATGGAAGCAGATAGCACGACAGATACAAGTTGGCATCTAATACTTTATTAAATAATATTTCCTCTTGTACATATAGAGGGTTTGAACTGTAAGCTAGATGCAGCTTTTAACAAATTACAGAAGACGTGTATATCTGAGACCTATAAAAATTTAGCTCCAGAGTCAGACTCGATTGGGCTTTAAATATAAATGCCATGGCTCAGGGGAGCAATTTAAAATAAAGGGATAACTGCAGGCTAGCATTCACAGCCATGAATGTACCGAATGTTGCAAGCTATTTCATTTTTATGTCTTTATTTAGTCTTTTTGTTAGTCGTTTTTCTTCAAATTATGTTCACATTAAAGGTTTTGTTTTCTTTATGAATAAATATGTATGCAACGGTAGTGTAATTGCAGGTTTAATTGGATCATGTGACACACCTGTTATTTGATTGCAGGCTTCCTCCGGGGTGCCAAATGCTGTGATACAGGATTTGTAGAAACACATAAGACTATAATTCCAGACGTCTAAAATCGTTGTGCAGTACTAACTTGAGAGAAGTTGTAACCTAACGGTTTAGTAAGCAGAGGGGGGCTGGTTCAGACACTGTCGAGGTGCCACTGTTGGAGCTTTAAACCCATAAAACTCAATTTATAACCTTAAACCTCAAAGGGACAGTGTAGCCTAGTGGGTAGAGCATTGGGCTGTGAACCCAAAGGTTGGGGATTCAAATCCAGGCACTGCTGGGTCCTTGAGCGAGACCCTTAACCCTGTCTGCTCCAGGGGCGCTGTACGTTGGCTGACCCTGCGCTCTGACCCCCAACTTCCATACAAGTTGGGATATGCGAAAAGAAACATTTCATTGTACTGTACATCTGTATATGTGTAAAATTGAATTTGATTTATAAAGCTTCATATCAAATTAAAGTGACACTGGATTATAAAACAAGCCAAATACACTCGCAATATGGCAAAATATTATACAGTATTTTAACACTTTTTTCCCCAAAGTCCAGCTCTGTTGTGAGTTAAGATTGATGCCATATTGAGAAACTAGTACTAGTAAATGTACTATAGCACATGTCAAAACTCAAACCTGTAGACCAGTGTGGCCGTTGAGAGATATTAAAATACGTCGTAATATTGTACAAACATACGACAGAATTACATCAGACTTTCAATTTGCCAATCAAATGGCGCTGAGAAAGATCTACAAATAATCCCAAAATATCCTAGTTGAGAAAAGAAAGAAAGACATTTAATAAAAGATGGGAAAGCAAACACGTTTGTGCTTCAAGAAAATAAAACACTGTCTTTTGTGTTCTGGAGCCATCTCTGTGATAAAGAAGTATGATAGATGTTTTAATTGTCCTATAATTAAAAGCAGATTTCAATCACAGCATGATCCGTTTCCAACGGCCCTTTAAGTGCAACCATAATGCTGATGTGGCCTTCAGAGAAGATGAGTTTGACACCTCTGTGCTCGAGTGATTAATAATTCATTCGGTACATTTATGTGTAATACTTTTAAGGCCCTGCAGTCCTTTGAAATACAGAACATACATTCCTTGTTTATAGAAATCTACAGTATACAGTATCGGTCAAAAGTTTGGACACAATCTCAGTGTTTCGTGATTTGATATCTTTTCTATATTGACCACACCTCAAGGCTATGTAGGGGCTATTTCACTGAGAGTGATAAAGTGCCGTGCGAAACGACTTAGCCTCTATAGTCATCTGACCTAAGCCCAGTCGAGATGATGATGTGGAGTGAGTTGGACCGCAGAGCGAAGGTAAAGTGGTCAACAAGTGCTCGGAACTTCTTGGCACTCTATATAATAGTCTAGGTGCTTTCAGATGAAGCTGAGTGAGAGGTTACCAATGGCAACAGCAAGTGCAGTGTGTAAAGCGGTCATCAAAGCAACATGTGGCTATTTTGACGAATTTATTTCTGGTTGTTAAACATTTTTGTGTTAACTACACAATTATCTACAACTATTGAATGAGAAGGTGTGTCCAAACCATTGACTTGTACTGTACTGCCCACCTCGCTACAGTACATCGCCACGCTTTCAAACACATACGTGCCTATACACACAAATCCAGACGGTCTCCCTACCCCTACACTTTCTGCCATTGATTATTGGAAGGTGTTCCCATCTGTAGTCCCACAAAGAACACTTGGTAGCGGTGCTTCCACATGATGAAAGCTCCAATCAAGCAAACGATGGCTTGAAACAGGTTTAGCGCCATCTGCAGTAAGTAATACAGCATCAGCGTGCTCGTGATGGCCGAGCAGTCGGTCACCTCTTCGAAGGTGAAGGTCCGGGCAATCGGGTCCTCTGGGTCCAGTTTACAGACACAGTCAGGGCCAGTCTCTTTGCAATCAAAGCCGTTTGTCATGGAGTAGTGGTGGCCTTGGAAAGCGATGACTATAATGGAGATGACCAGTCCTACTGTGCATAGGATGAAGTAGAGAAGCTGAAATGATAAAATGAAAGGGTAGTTAGCTTCTATTGGATTGAGAAATGGCGTGGCTGGTGGTCATTGTGCTAATCACCAATGATCAGGTCAGTATACATTTTTATGAATTAATAAGTATCCATAAAAAAGTAGATCATGACCTGTGATCACAAGCCCAGTTCTCTAAGCACCGGGCCACGTCTGAATTACGCATAAAATGTAAATGGAATTGGCAGTAGAATTCAACCAATGTAACAGCAAAGTCTTTTGAGAAGCATTCTTACATGACTCTAGAACATATGACTAGAACCAGAGGTCCAGAGGTCACGTTTGGAAACAGAATCTTTAAACAGCTTATGGTCGGGTGTCCGAAAAGTTTTTGACCGTGATGTGATACTGTACAGAAATTCTTTCACCTTCAAAACGAATTGCTTGGAGTTCCTCTCATCAGGCTGATAGGTAACGCAACAAAGGATGAAGCCCAGCACAGACACCACGCATAACTGTAACACAACATAAAGAAACTTTTAATTTCATTTACTTAAGTTAAACACACACTAGGACATTTTTTTCAGTCAAAGATTTGTTTCATACTGGTTTAGATGCTTAAATGAATCGTTGAACGTTGAACCATTATCGGATTTCCTTGTCCAAAAGTGTCCTGTTGTTATCCTATTGTTATTGTTAAGGTAGTACACTGTTAAGTTCATCTCATGCCTTTATACATTAGCCAATCATGCTAAAGCAGATCGTCTGATTATCTAATACAGCAAACAAAGTTTAAACCGGATTCCTGAATCAGAATAGTGGAATATTGTTTCATCACTGTGCCATCATAGCAACCATTTGTTTCCCTCATATAATAATAGTTCAAACCCTGGTGTCAAACAACTTCCGCTTTGTCTCTTACAATACAAACATACGTGTTCACAAACTTTATTTAAAACCTTTCACAGTCTAGTTTGACCGTTTTCTACATGACTATCATAAACATCGTTGGACTCAGCACTCACCGGTCATCTGATTGTTTAATCTTTGCTTTCACCAGATTGAATCGATGTTCTCCCTTCTGAGATGGCGCACTTTGTCTCGGTCCGGCCTGCCCGGTCTTGTGACTAGCGTGCAGTATCTAATTTTATTGTTTTTCACAGAATCTTAGGCCGAGAAATGTTGATGACTTCGGTCTTTTTCACCAGCAGCACCGGTCTCATGAGACTTGAACTTGAAATCTGTGTAGACCTGCTTTGATGTGCTTAACTGGGTACATGAGCGGTTTGGCATGGGCAGTTAGTATAGTATAGTAACGTCACATGATTAAACAATATATGCTTCTGTGATGGATGCAATGATGTTAATATAATCGTATTATGAATTGAGTGTAAAGTGCTGTATGTTCGGGTCAACAAACCCACTTGTGTGTGCGTGTGTGTAGAAGGAACTAAAGTCTCTAAGTAAGACTAGGTTGGGAAACGATGTGCTAGCACAATGTGCCACCTCATCCCACTGATATGAATGACATGATCAGACTCTGCACTACCCTGCAGATATGAGTTCGAATCTCACTTCAGAGACAGTGTAGCCTAGTGGGTAGAGCGTTGGTCTGTGAACGAAAGGTTGGGGGCTCAAATCCAGGCTCTGCTACACTCCGTTACACTGTTGGGTCCTTGAGCAAGACCCTTAACCCTGTCTGCTCCAGGGGCGCCGTACGTTCGCTGACCCTGCGCTCTGACCCCAAACTTCCAGACAAAAGTTTTGATATGCGAAAAACCTGCAATTGCCCTTCGGGGATTAATAAAGTATATAAAATAAAATTAAATAAAAATTAAAGATTCATTCTTAATGAAGCTGAAATGGTCCGAGCATCTTGAAAGATTTTTGAAAGCGCTCTATTCAGTGCTTCGGTTTCTCTTATAAATATTTGATCACATACAGTAAGGATCCTGAATGACCACAGATGCTTTAGAGTTTCTGGGATTCACGAAAATCAGTCGGGATTACAATATCATTATAAATCCAGCATAAGAAGCGCTGAGATTAAAATTGTGCTGCAACTATTCTTTTGATCCAAAAGTTACTCTCAGACAAAACTTCAAATGCACCATAAACATTTTGCATGAATATGATGATGATAATGATGAGCTGAGGTTGGTAGAACATTAAATGCAGGGTCAAAAGCTATTGCATGGAATATGTTTCTGTACAGTGTTCATTCATTTCAAAAGCATTTCTTAATGATATTTAATAGGAGTCATTAATAAATTCGACCAGATGGGGGGTGCCTTGGATGGTATGACTGCCACCACATACTAGGAAGGTCCTAAGATTATTTTCCAACTGGAACAATCTCAGTCCTTTCTGTCTATATTCTCTTATGGATTTCCTGCCCTGTGATGAACTAACACCCTGTCCTGGGTGTTTCTGTCATGTACACTAAGAGCTCAGATGGGCTCCAGCACCCCCCAGAAACCTTAATAAAATAAAAGCTTTGAAAGTCCACACTCATGCTGTATAATTTCAAGTGTTGAAGATATAAAACATGTTCCCATCATTACATGTTTGCTCTTTTAAGTCGTTTTTATTAGTAGTATTATAACTATTTGCATTTTCACAGGCAGGAATACATTAATAAATTGTAATGCATATTTCAGTTTGCCTATTTCACAGTTCACCGAGCTCTGGATGCAAATTAATTTATTTAGTAAAAGGATTGATGCCTAAAGTAAACAAATGTTCCATCAATTTTGCATTCTGTCTCATTTGTTTTTACTGATATTTAAATAATGATTTGACTTTTTTTATTCCTGAATGATTTCTTCAAATCATCTATCAACAGATATTAAATACCAGTGCTTCTAATCTCATTATTCAACTTTAGCTTCAGGCACCCATTACAAAATATTATTTTTAGAACTTACAATTCATTTCTGTCAAATGAACAGCTTTGCTTATGAATAATTTATTCTAATTCTTAAGAATTTCAGTCCTCAAGTGAACCTAGCCACTATAATTAAATCCATATAGTATTTCATGCCCCTGACTTTACATTTACTTATTCGAGTTTAACACATATATCAGTAGTTATGACTTTCTTTTAAAGTTAAAGCCACAGATGAGTCCCTAAACTTCACATACTAAGTTACAAAAGCGTTTTAACTAAACCAGCAACAGCTCTACAGCAACAACAACAGTCTAGTGACTTTATTGGAAAAGTAAAGATGTGACAAGAAAAGTCAGTGTCCAGCACAGCGCCCAGATCCCAACCCCATTTAACACGAGTGAAATTCATCAAAACATAAATGTTGACTTTCCTGTCCAGCTTCAGCTTCCTTTGGGTTCTCCATTTTATTCACACCATCCAAAAGTCGGGTTAATTGGTGACAACTGAATTCCCCTAATTGTCACAACTGACCATTCTATGTGAGGATTAAACCCAGGACGTTCTTGCTACCAACTTAACCACTGTGCCATTTACTACAATATTATTACGTTATTGCATTAAGATACAAAAAATATATATAATGATCTTTTTTACTCATTCATAGGATTCAGACACTTTTTATTCACACACACACACACACACACACACACACACACACACACACACACACACACACACACACACACACACACACA